>CM077627.1:3834294-3921533 GCA_039566895.2 Turritopsis rubra
AATTGTTGTTATCTAATTTTTTACTTACTTTACTGCATTGAGTTTTTCATGAGTTCTTTTTGGCTGCAAATAGTCCACAACAGTCTACAACGAAACGCTTGAAATTAAGTAAAAATCTTCTTTCAGGATTGTTGGAAAGTCAATCTTCAAGAGCATTGCCGATTCAAATGGACATGAATTCTGGTAAGTGTACATTAGTGCAAAGTTAAACTTGATGTACTGTTGTTGCTGCCGTTCGAGTTTTTGTTTCGCACTTTTCATACACAACTTCCTTGCCAGTAGACGCACGATGTCGTTTTAACGTTATATAGTTGTCTTTACAACGTCTAAACGGGTTTTGGACGTTAAAATGACGTCGTGAACTGCTGGGTTATTACATCAAATTTTCACAACTATGTACATAACAGAAACGGCCTTGACTACTAAATTCTAACTAATCCAGACATCATTTGTTATTGCAGATGGCGATGTTACAATTTGTACTGGTTTAAAACGATACATAGCATGTCGGGATGGTTCCAACATTGCTGTTACTAACGCCTTCTGGGGTAGAACATCCGACAAAACTTGTCCGTCGGATGACGGTGACCCAGTGACGGATTGCGATGGTTCCGACGAAACTCTTCCACTTGTTAAGAAATATTGTGAATCAAAGAACGAATGTAAACTGGAAGCCAAACACAGGTTTGTATAACGAAACGACCCGAACGAAACGACCCGTTCAACGTTCATTTGAATATAGAATGGAATCTCAATTTATGGAGATGTCCGCTTTATAGAGACTTCACCTACGAGAATTTGACAGTAAATCTATCCATCCGTACATGGTGTATGTGTCCGTTATACGGAGATGTCCTTTTTATAGGGAGTGCACTTTCGTAGAGCTTCCACGGTATAACGAAACCTCTCTTTAACAGACGATGGTTCGCGAATAAAAAAATGTGCTCGTTAAGTAGAGATTCTGAATTCAAGGAAAAAAAAATATCCTTTCTTGCAGAAAGTGTCTGCTATATGAGATGTCTGCTATAGATGGCACTGTACTGTCAAATGAATAGAAAACTTTCAATTTCAAAGTTTAAGGACTGTTGCATAGCAAAAACATTTGATATGTTGATGATGAAACACGGATGTGTTTGTCAAATTGTTCAGATTAAACAATATTCTTTTAATATATTTAATATAAATTCTTTAAGATTTATACCCCAAAAAATTACATTTAACTATATATAAACCTTTCCCAATTTTTTTTTGGCAATTCTTAATTGTCAGATTTTGTTATTTTAGTATTTAGCATTATTATTCCAATTCCCAGAAAGTTAAAAAGCAATTAGATATTGAAAACGAGGCAGAACTTGCTGATTAGGCCATAATACGGCAAAACAAATTCAGACATGGTCTGAAATTTTTCAATAGTAAGAAAAAACGTCCCAGTAAATTCACAAACTCAAAATATCGAACACCAACAAATCTAACATAGTCAATCAATGCTGAGAATCTGTTGATAAAGATTTATTTCTTGAAAAGAGTTATAGAAAAATTTATAGAGATTTATAGAGAAATTTATTCCTGATTCTAAATCATTTATTTCTTTTTCAGTCTTTTACAAAATAATGGAACTCACCATTGTCCTGGTGTTAACAAGTATTTGGTAGTGAACTACTCATGTATACCCGAATCTAAAGGTGTAACATTGTGCGATTCAGCAGAAACTGTCCTCTCGTGTAACGCAGGATGGGTTATGGAATTAGCTGATATATTTTGGGGCAGAAGGTGAAATAAATTAACTCTTTATATCATTTTTACGTGTTGAAAGATTTTTATCCTGATATGGTAAATGACAATAAAAACGGTATTAAAATTTATAACCTTTCAATGTGAACTGCAATTCCATTTCAAATCAAACCCTCGGTAACTCTAGCTTTCATTTACTCGATCTGTTTGTCATTTCCCTTCATAAAAAACTTTCGATAACTCGAACGTGCAGTATCTCAAACAATATAGTATCTCGATCCCTTGGATGCTCGATTAATTGAGAGTCTATTGTGTTTTGACCAAACGGGTTTATTTTTATCTATAGATCGAGCACAAAATATTGCGGTACAGAAGAAGGCATGGAGTGTGATTCTTCAGAATATGCATCGAGGTATCTAAAAGGTCAATGTAATGGCAAAAGGAAATGTTTGGTCAAAGCCGATTCATCAGCTTTAGACAATGCACATTCTCAATGTAATGGAATGTTGAAGTATCTTATGGTTAATTACATTTGCAAACCAAACAAAAATACAGGTAAACTTCTTCCAATCCTATGATGAAAGTACAATGGTTGTATATACTCATTGTTGTTGGTCTTCCTACCTTGTTGTGAGCCTGAAAAACGAAGAAAACCGAAATACCACCCTTATATTTTCAGATGTGGAAAGTTTGAAGTCTTCTGAAGATAAAGACGATGATGACGACAACAAATTATTACAAGGTAAAATCATATCATAGATAGTAATAACCAACAACAGCTCTCTTTTTTTTAATTCTCGAAATTTGCTTGTTCTTGGATTCTTCAGCCTAACATATCTTTTTCCATAGACACCTCATCAAAAGAGTTGATGGGTTTGTTGGAGAAACATTTGAATGAGATAAAGGCACCAGAACCATCTAAGGAAAGTAAAGAAGTTAAAGAAACTAAAGAGCCTACCAAAGTAGAAGAGAAGAAAGTCGAAAATAAATCTTACACCAATCAAGCCAAGGCCGCAACAAAAACAAACGCCAAAGTGAAAACACGTGCTACTTTAGGGCGTACGAGTACACCATTTGTTGCCACAGAAGAAGATGAAATTACTAACACGTTACTGAATGGTCCAGCGTTCACAAGAACACTGAAGAAACAAGATTATCCTATCATGGCATCAAAAGTTACTAAGAAATCTGAACAGCAACGTAAGGAAAATATAGAAACACCATCAACTGAAGGCAAGCGGACAACTGAACAGGATTTGACTGGAAAATCTTCCAATACAGCGAAAGATACTGTTCCAAAAGCTCAGGAAGATGAAACAACAGAACCAAACTCAGTCCGTTCCATTCTACAACGCGCTAAGGAAGTCCTGAAAACACTGGATAGTGACACAAGCAGTGATGATGAAATCAACAAACGTGGGGGCATTGCAAGGAATAGCAAGCGAGACGACAACAGTTTTGAGAAGCAAACAACAAAGGCGGTTAAACAAGTTGCTAAACTTGCTCAGAGTCTAGTAAATAACGCAGCAACAAAAGCCATCAAAGAGAATAAACAGCAAAAAAAGTCGGTGAAAGGAGAAGACGCCAGGCCAAAACCAGGATCCAAGAGAAGTGGATACAGAGGTACCGGAACAGCTGGAATCGGAAATACTCCGTAATAACATCGACGAAGTATTCATGTACAAACAATAATCTCTTTTAGTAACTAGAAACAATCAAAATGCAATTGGAAGAGATATAATCAACATTTACTGAAAGGAACCACCTTTTAATCAGCGTGGCTGGTTGAAATACATAACAAACATACTGCTTATTATAATAAAGACTCACTTACAGAAACTTTTCTGTGTATTCTTGATCTTTACAAGGTCTTATAAGTAAGTCAATCTCAACAAACATCTTTCTGATGAAGACTTGGGAGGGATAATGTGTACAAACTCATTTTGTACATGATAACTCTTTTTGTCACAGAATAAACTTTATAGATCAACAGGTACTAAAGTGAACCAGAAAGAGGTTTTAAGAGAATTGTTTACATGCAGGGGAATATTTTATAAATACAAGTGGTATGAACGAGATGACTTGTAAGTGTTATGAACGAGATGACATGTAACTTATCCTTCAAAATATGATTATATTTTTGTAATCCGAAACTATATTTTCTACAGAAAATAATTGTCACAACTATATTTGATCTTTACCTTGTCATCGTTTGTTTAATCTCATTGGATCAAATGCTAACAAGCTATTAAAAACATTATTCAGTGGTATATAGAATGTAGAGAGTAAAGGTTTTTATCGGAAGATTGCAGAAGATCGAACAGGTAGTTTCCTCATCAATTATCGGATATTCAACATTGGTGCCTAAATTCTCGAATTATTACAAATAATGAAATTATGAGATTTTGTTTTTGTTTCTAATTCTCAGAAGGTCCTTATTTGGGTTTTATCATTATTAGTGGTATAACTGTACTTTAAGATTCTTTAACGAACTCTTACAGAATGCCCACAGGAAGAACGAGAATGCAGTATATTGGAAAACATTTGGTCAATGTCATGACATTGACAGTTGGTTGTTCAGTGGGTTGAAAACGCTAGAAAAATAACATAACATAACATCATAACATTATTAAACGGCATATGGAACTGGTTAGCCATAGGGAAAGGTATACGTTGTTTGAAGAGAAGAAAGCGATAGAACAGCCGTAGGAGGTAGGAATCTAGCATCTGAAATACTGAATATATCATGGGAAAGCTTGTATAGTTGGAGTAAACAAGAAAGTGACCTTGACATGACTTTTGCTACAATCAGAATTCCAATTGTTTAAAAGTACATCTTCTATGAAGTCCATCTTCATCAAAGAAAAGATTAGTTCAATACTTCACATAGGTGGCTACATCGTATGGAAACACAAAACAACTTCACATAGGTGGCTACATCGTATGGAAACACAAAACAACTTCACATAGGTGCCTACATCGTATGGAAACACAAAACAACTTTGCGTATTGTCGTAGAAAAAGTGATAAAAAAGGTCAAAAGATTCCTGATGACGCCCCAGAATGATGCGATACTTTTAAGATGAAATAAATTGTCTTTCCACCGATAATGTTCTTCAAGGATTTAGTCAAAACGCCTAAGGAAAATGTTTCTGTAGTACGGTTATTGAAAGAACAATTCATTGACAATCACGTCAATAAGCCGTTTGTAGATTTTTTGACAGCAGATGGGAAAACTGGCTTTAAAGAGTTTAACAAACAATGAAAGCCTGGCAGGAAAGCCTTGTTGAATCCAGCAATGTAGTTATATTGAATGGGACGACGACCACAAAAATCTTCACTCCATATTGAGAGATGCTATGCTGACCAGAACAATGCCAGAAGCTAACAATGCTCGAGATGCATGTCTGTAACAATATCACACGACATTAAAATAAATTTACAAACAAAACAAACTAACAAAAAATAACAAATGCTTACGAAAAGGATGACACAGACGAGGCAGATGCAGAGAATGAAAATGTCGACGATGGTGGTTAATTCTCTTCCTCTGAAGAATAGGGATGACATAGAACTTGTTATAATAGATTAATTTTTGATGGCGTTATATAGTTTTTTTTATGAAGTAAAACATCCTTTTTCGCTTTTCAGCTTATTTTCAACCCAAAAGGCTATAGGCGTCCGGAGTCATGTTTTTATTTTTAAATATTCGGATATGGACGCCGACCTGTTCATGAGCAATACAAGTGGAGTAGTTACATTTCCACGTTTCGAGTAAAATCATGCTTATTTGAACATTTGTATCACGATCAGCATGAACTCAGTAGAGTGCAACAACAAATGAAGTGTTTGCTCTTCTTTTTGCACGGTTACCAACATTTCACATCTCGCAGTAAAAGCACTTTATATACGAGAGATGGATGGATCAGCAAATAAGTTGCAGACAAAAAATAAAAAGAAGAAGAAAATAAAGCTTTTGCTTTGAATTTTTGAATAGGTAAACTTATGGGTTAATTTGAAAATTATTTAAATTAATTCATGAAAGGTGTGAAAACAAGAGCAATATCCTTTCTATAACATCGTTAACGCAGCCTTTTAATTATTTGCTTTAAGTACCTAGCAGTGTAGAGTCTTCTCGCAATAGATTGATTGGTTTATTGACGTCTTACGGCCGGTCATTATTTTCCCGTAGTGACCGGCTTCAATAAAAATGTAAACAAGTAACATAATGATAAGAAAACAGAAGGAAAATATGTTATTCTTTTATCTATTAGAACAAAAAGTTTTAACAGGACTATAATTTTTCTCTTAATTATGTTGTCAGGTACTAAATGGATTATTAACCTTATTAGTCTGGCAATACTTGGGAAAACATTGACCTCAGTCGCTCGTCTCAACGGTTAATAAGCCATTATTATTTCAAGGAATAAGCACTTGGGTTGCCACGGGTTGTTAACCTGGGGTTATCCTTTTTTACAAATTTAGCATTTTTTAGAAACGAAATCCAATAAATAAATAAATTACAAATAAATAAAGTAGATGAAAAAAGTGATGTTATTTCTGCAAATATTGTTGGTATGGTTGAAATTGGTTTCCACCCAAAGAATAGACAATGATGAACACAGATCACATCACTCCAATTACCGGGTAAGTGTGTCCATAAAAATGAATGATTAAAAATTTTTCTCGCATTTCCCGAGTTGCGAGTCGCTGTTTATTAGAAGGAGTGTTTCCCTGGTCTGTTCTGGTCTGGAAGTACATTGCTAACTTTTATTTATTGTTCGTATTTTTAACTCTTAATATTTCTAAATCTAAAGTTAGTTCGTTTTGCATTCAATTTTAACATGTGATAGAAAATAATAATTGTGCATTGGTTGTAGTATTTCATGGATGTGATCAACATGAATGTAAGATAAAATTTGGCTTTGGAAAAAATCCAAGAAAAATCTAACAAGAAGTTGTGATATTAGGCTTCCTGATAATTTTCTACAAAAATAAATCTTTCAACTGGTCCTTCAAAATGTAAATAAATATATCCAATGAATTCCAAGACACACTCTATTTCCATACCGTGTCCACAGTCAATTGACATTCTACATGGGTCGTAATTATCAGCTCTCTCAAATAAGGAAAGCATCCATGTTTTCCTTTAGACAACATACCCACAACTTCGCCATTATTTTCAGCGCAGACTGGGTACTAAGGGTGTTCTGGTTGGAATATAGTGTTCAGGATTTCTCTCTCGACTGACTTCAAAATTTCTTTGTGCACATGGAGGCCCTTCACTGTATATCCGCATTGATAATCTTTTACGATGACATCTTTTCCATGCACGGAAACAGAATTTGATGAGAATTAATGATGTAAACCCGTAAGAAACAACAATTTCAACCTTTAAAGACAATGTGTTATTATAAATACCTGATATCATCATTACCGATGCAGACCTTTCAGTTACATTTATGAAAGTCATCATTAAAAACAACAAAAATAGTAGCTTATATATATGACCAACGATAATTCACGTGCTACTTTTATGAAGATCAAACAATACAACAATTCCTTTTCTTGTCTCTCACCTGTTATTATTGTTCATGCTCGTGTGCTGAGATCATCATGATGTCAGATTTTGCTATATTTATAACAACACATGACATTGCTAGATCACAAATTTCAAATTGTAGGCTAATTTTACTTGATACTGTGCACAAGATTCGTTTTACATAATTTTTTCGATTGAATTTCTTTTTACTCGAACATCCTCCTGGAAGTTCCAATGAAGCGGTGAATCAGTAAGGTCTGTTTTTTCTCAGGTATCTCATCATATGGGGCAAATGAAGATTAAAGCCAATCCAGAAGGAGCTGATTTTGACTTTTCTGGTGGCGATCTGCACGTTGACCTACATCCAGCTCACAGTGATATTGTACCTATATTCAACTATTTCCACAGTGACTACCACCATTATGATGTTCAACCCGTGGAACATCATATTGAGCATGATATTGAGCATCACCACTCAGGAGACGATCATCACGAAATGGTAAGCATGAAAGAACGCTCAAAATTAACATCATTCTGTGTTCCGACTTATGTCACTAATTATTTTGAAATAAATAAGGGGTTAACCCCCTCTAAAATTTCAAAAAATGAGATGTGAACCTTTACGTTTAAAAGACACTTCAAAGTCTTGAGAATGTTTGCCCGATGATTTTTATGTCTTCTTAGCCCTCTGTTCGCCACAAGCGTTACGAAAGCAAATGAGCATAAATATTAGCATAAATATATTATAGGCTTTCTATACGCATTGATGGTGCGCGTTGATCGTCGCCCTTTGCCCTTTGAGATGGCGATACGTTGCAGCAAATCTGTTTTTTCGTATCAGAAGTAGTGGAAGGGCTTTAAAACCCGAAAAGCTCTCGAAATTTCCGTTATTTTTTTAAACTTAAATTTCTTAAAAGTTGTATTTCTGAATCTCTGGCCAAGATATCTCAAGAAATATTGATGGAATCTAGTTGCTATTTTGCAAAAATGAAAAGTATACACCCAAACTCTCACAGAAAAAAAATGGCCTTTTTAACACCATTAAGAGCCGGTGTAAAAAGGGCCAATAAGGTAACCATTTTCATGCAGTTCTAGATTGGGACGCTGTGGTTTCGCTCATCCCAAGTCATTTATAAATCAACAAAAAAAAAATCATAAATAAAAATAAATAAATGAATCACTGTACAACATGTTTAGTCGTTGATCGCCTTTTTCGGACAAAAAATGTTTTGAAGGTTTTTTTTTTTTATGGTATTTTATCGGTTTCCCTTATTTTAATTTCGTGCCTCTAAACCTTGCTTGAATTCAAATACGTTCAGTGTATTCAAAGACTACATTTTGAGATTTTCTATTTTTGCCAGGAAATGGAACATGGTGAAGACGAGGAAGGGTACACGAGAACATATGGTCATCATCACGAGCATCATTGTCACCAACACCAACAGATGGTAACAATATATGGATTTCAGTTTCTAATACATCCTTCGCTGTAAAATCTCTCCATGTGAAAAGAACATATTTTGCACTAACCTGTTTATTTTGTAATAAGTTCAGCCGGCACCCGACACCCGACACCCGACAGCTAATGTCCACCCAGGAAATTGACCATATTCACTCCTTTTATTTGTTTTCCACTTTGTTGTTTTGCAAATTTAATTTAATTTCGTGTTTTTTTTTTTAAATTTATTTTACTTTTTGCTCTTTGACTACAACTTAGAGTAATTTAAACGGCGAGGAAGACAATAATACCTCCTGCATCTCCCTAGACAGAACAAAATGGCGCGTTTTGGTACTATACTTTTGGTTCTATGATTTTACACTTTCTGTTTTATCTTAGGATCCATACGAACATCATCACTTACATCATCACAGGTTGCAAGATAACGACCAGCGTCAAGGACAAATGTCATGCATGCATGATCATTCAGGTGATTATGAACATCATCATATGATGGAGAACGATCATGAAGAAATGACAGAAGATCACGGCCATAATGATATGCCACACGTATTTCCAGTTGGCTTGTGGCATCTAGGGGAAGGTCAGATCCTATTCTCAATTTCTGTTATAGCGTTACAGGGCGTTTCCAGCATTCTTACAGTGGCAACTAGTGTTTTTACAGTTTTGAGCTAAAATAAAGGAAGTTTCAACAACAACACAACTATTCATTTTAAAATCTTGGTTTATAGTTTTTAATTTGATCAACATGATATTCCGGCAAGTTTTAGTCAGAAGAATAAAAAGAGGGCGGGAGGTCGATGGCACATAACGGGGGAACCTGAATATGCAACTTATTCTACTAAAAAGTAGCTCTGATTCTGAATCCTTCATTTTAAAAGGTTTATTGCACACCTAGTTTTGATATAGTAAAGAGTTAAACTTCTGTTCCGTGTTACTTTCAGGCGGTGGACACCATGGAGGTGGTGGTGGAGGACATCACGGAGGTATGGAGCACGATCATACACAGTATGGTAACGAAGGTTCCCATCAATATGTCGGTGGGCATCATGAAATGGAAGGCAATAACATTATCCATCCAGGTAGAATAGGGCATCATAGAGAGGAAAGTTGGGGAGATAACATGGGGCATTATGGAGGTGGTGATTACGGAGGACAAACAAGTGAGCACCACGGAGGTGAAGACCTTGAAAGGGAATGTTCACATCGTTGGAAACGAGATGGAAGTAACTGCACAACGAGTATGTACGTACCGAAGAAAGCTATGGATGTATCAGGTGAAGCGAGAGATTTCTTATTAAAACCAGTAAGTTTGGATGGCTCGATAAGAAATAAGTTTAAGAAGCATTGGAACGATGAAGAAAATGGTAAGTTTTTGGTATTGTTTGCTACAACTGGAGTATGTAAATATAATTGGAAAAAAGTACCCGCTATTCACAAATAAGGAAAAGTTTCTATTTTTAGCATTTGCTATTTCCATGGACTTAAAATAAGCATTAAATAATTCCCCCTTCCTGGAACATAAGATCCTGTTGCAAGGAAAGCCCTGTACATTGAATGGATATACCTAAAAACGTTATAAATAAGACTTACACATTTACAGAACAAAATGGCGAAAAAAGCGCTCATACCGAAAATGACGAGGGGCGTGATGAAAATGACAACAATCATCAGCATCATCATCATCATCATCATCCCCAACATGATCGTGATAGCCGTGTTGATGAAGCCGTTCGACTGAATCATCACCATCAGCCAAAATCAAGTGATGACAGGGAGCCTTCCAGACCTGATGGGGACGCAAAACCAGCTTCTGACGAATTCATCAGGAATCATAATTTTCCAAGTAAGAAATGCAAGTTAAATTTATTGTTATTATCTGCGTATGTACTGTAAAATTAATACAAATCGAAGAACAGGGAGTTGAACCCAGTACTTATTTCTTGTTCGAATGTATTGCATATAATTGGTACACCAGTTAAAAAATGCATGGGGGGAAAATTCTCACGTGAAAGCTGAATTGGAGAATGAAATTAGAACAAATCTTAACAGCGTCAATGTTTTGTATGGTACAAATTGCTCTTTCAGTTCTTGCATTCAAAACAGTTTTCAACTTTTTTATGTCTTTAATAAATAGAAAAGATTTATCCTGAAAATGACGAAGGTTCCGGTGGCACACCTGAAACAGTTGAGAGTGAATACAAAATCAATGACAAGCTATCAGAAAAGGAAGCTCGACTAGGAGATGATATCGAAAGAGAAGAAAGGAAAGAGAAATTAAGAAAAGATCGCGAAAGTGAAGAAGACGACGAAAAAATAAAAGATAATGTTGAAAAGGATATTGAAAGAAAAGAACAGGTTGGAATGAAAAGAGATGTTAGTGTACCAGTTAGTGTCTGTCTGTCTGTCTGTCTGTCTGTCTGTCTGTCTGTCTGTCTGTCTGTCTGTCTGTCTGTCTGTCTGTTGTTTGTCTCTTTCTCTTTGTAAGTAATTATTTATGGTGGCCCTTTTGTGGCCATCTTATTTGAAGACCTAAATAAATATTATTTAGCAAATACAAAAAGAAAGAGAGAAAGAGTTTACTCACAAAAGTAAAGACGATGCAGATGATGACAACGAGGGACCAGATGATCCGCAAGATAAAACGCCGCAAAAATTCCATAAAGGTAATGAATGAATATCTTCTTCGAAGTTAAAATTATAACCATTTTAGAGATAGCGAAGTATTTTTGCATACATTGCTGTTCTAAATTATTTTGTTGTCCATCAAAAACTTTCACACTGATTCCACAGAATTTGCATGCACTATATATATACCGTTGGGTTTGTTTTGTAGGTGAACTTCAATGGAATAAGGAAGAACCAGTTGAAGATAGGAAGCAAGCACATCTTGTACATCATCCTGGCAGCTGGTCTGTGCATAAGGATAGCCATCACGAAGAAGATGAAGATAAAGAAGCAGAAGAACATGAAAAAGAAGAACACGATGAAATGAATGAAGTAAAATCAAATGTCTTTTCGTTTTGGTTATTATTTGCGAATTCTATTTTCCCAAAGGTGCGCAACACTGATCCAAAAACGCTTAGACTCAATATACACTTCTGCAAAGTGAAAATAGGTATTATATAATCTTTTGATGCTGTTCTCACCTCAGCATTTGGCAATCAAAATAGCATAACATTTAAGATTTTTCATAAATACTATTGAATAGAAATTTGTTTGTTTAGGAACACGACAAACATCATGACGAGGAGGAAGAAGATAAGGAAGCAGAAGAACATGAAAAAGAAGAACACGATGAAATGAATCATGTATGTAATAAACTGCACTTTCGTATAGTGAAGTATAGTGGAATAGAAAGTGTGAGGCAAAGGAACTGCAAGTACTATCAATAGGATAGTCTAAAGGATGTCCACCAAGGAAAGCCTTGTCAGTTTCTTGAGGCGCTCTTATCAATAGTGCCCTTCGTAGATGGCCTAGTACATTTAAAGCCCCTATTTGTGGCACAACTGCAACAACTTAACTACAGATCATCCCAAAACATCATTCCTTCCTGCTCCCTTGCTGAGTGCTAAGCAAAGAGCACCGATATACACTGATATAGATACTGGCATGTCTTTCAGTGATTGAACTCACAAGTAATAATATGAAGTCGAAAGTGCCTTTCCAGGAAACATTGCGGAAAGTGTTCATGATGTTTCTTTTCAGGAACATGACGAGCATCACGATGAAGAAGAAGAAGATAAAGATGCTATGGAACATGAAAAAGAAGAACACGATGAGATGAATGAAGTGAGATCATACATATATTAGATCAATCTAAATTACATTAAATATTGACCGGTCGGAACCTTAGTGAAAATAGTGTCGTGAGAGGGCGTTATAGGGTAATACTCCTGGCATAGTACATTCATAATCGATGACCGTGTTGTAAAGTGTTATTTGTCAGCCTTGTTTCTTTCCTTTATTGTTGTTGAATAGTGATCTTTTTGTTATGCTGGTGTCTTGTTTGCGAATAGTTTGCGAATAGTTACCGCCACGTAGTTGCCTTTTTATGTGTTGATCAATACTTTTCGTCTTGCATTTTTGTAAAATATCTTCATTTGTAAGTTCGTTACTGAATGATCCTTCTTTCCTGCGGTATCCACCTCTAACCATTTTTTGGATCATGGATATATATGTTACGCTGATGTGGTTAATTTGACGGTTTGTAAGGTTCTGTGTTTGGCAACCATAAGTTAGGCGACTACGTACAAGAACATTAAGCAGTTCCACGCGAGTACACGCGAGTACTGAAAATTTATTTTCCAAGTTGGTAGAATTAATACGAATTTCGATATCGGTATTGCCGGTCGATGGTTCGTCGTATTTTATCTGGCAGCCAAGATATTTGAAAATTGTCACGTTATCTATAGAGATGGCATTTATAGAAACGATTGAAGATGGGATGTCGGAATTCAGATATTGATGATTAATAATGGATTTCGTTTTTGGTACATTCAGTTTAAGATGAAATCTGCTAAGTGTGTCTGAGAATGTTAAGACCACGTTGCATGTTTTTGAGATCTTCGTAAACTAAAGCTATATCGTCTGCGATGTATATACCAGATGAGATTCGGTTATGTATTGTTGCTATTGATGGGATATGGTAATTGAGGTGTAGTTGTTTGATTTCTTTTGCCTTGCATTCTTCTTCAAATATAAGCACGACATAATCCATATGAAGTGTGCATAGTATAGGGGAGTCGGGGCCACCTTGTCCCACTCCCAAAAGTAATTGAAATATGTCGTTTGGTGATTGTGTCAGAGCGGTGGTTGTGCATGAATAAAGTGATTCCAATATTTGAATTAATTTATTGTCTGCGTTAGGCTGAAATCGTTGGTGAATAGATTTGAACATCCAGTCCCTTTCGATATGATCAAACGCTGTTGTAAGATCAATGAAGAGGGCATAAGCAGGCTTTTTCATCTTGCCAGTTATTTGATGTATGCGCTTTGCTATAAATATTCCATCAGATGTGCCTCTTCCTGTTCTAAAGCCTTGTTGTTGGTCTATTAGCTGTTTTTCGTAGCAAGTTGTTAGAAAAGCTACTTCTATATTTCAACTGTCTTCACCCAGGCGATAAATTCGACGTAAATTCAACTTTGGATCACGTCGTCCATCTGACATTAGGGAGCTTGAGCAACACGAATTATGCAAGGGGAACGTGTACCAATCGGTTTTTAATACCGAAGTGTTTATGATTTAAGGATTTATCTGCAACAAAGTGCTTCTGTCATGCTTGATCCAGGACGGGAGAATTGAGTCTTTCCCTTCGTCGGTTTCTGTTTTTTGATTGGATTAAAGTTTGTATTTTCGAATGAAATAAAGAAACAATCCAAAAATTGAAATGTTAAAAGAGAAATAAAAATAGGAAAATGAAATAGCGGTATTTAGATTCAGGGCGTTTTCCAAAACAACCGACCACCGACCGGACCCCGACCATTAAAGGCGCGACGTGGTCAATTTTTTTTTAAATAAAGGCATGTGCCGTGACTAATTGGGCATTATGAAACAAAAAAATAAATTTCATTTTAATCCATTAAATGCAACATTATTCGAGACCTTCAATTTTGTCAAGATATTCGCATAAGATATGCAAATGTAAGGGAATCCTGCATGACCAAAAAACAACGTACAAAACGATCACTTTTTTTATTCAAATTTATTAGTAAATAACAAAATAAATAGTTTTGTTCGGTGGCTCTAAGGAAGAGAGACATTACAAGCTATTCCGAAAGAAGTTATATCAGTTATATCGCACTTTGATTGTTTTGAAATACATGTGCTATCTTCCACCCTGTGGTTTTCTCTTTGATTTCTACAGTTAGTCACCCAAAGAGAAGCGATGGAGGGCGCTTGATTGAAAATAATGTTAAATAAAGATTTGTAATTTTTTGACTTTAGAACTTCAAGTTAGTATTGAAATTTGAAAGTTTTAGTTTTCCTAACGAGATTATTAACAATTTGTATAATTTCTTATAATTTCTGTGAAACTGTTATATTTTTCTTACCGAAAATCTTTAGTCATGTGATCAAAACAACATTGGGAATGCTAACTTTTTAACAAGTCTCATTTGTTGTCAATTACCCATCAGTAGATGCTCTCTAACTAACAATTAAGTTCTTATTGTTTATAGACAAAGAAATATAAGAAATATCTTGATGGTGTTTTTTTAGCGAAGAGGACAGTGTTTCCATGTTATTCGTTTTTAACTTTACAAAAATTTGATATATTTTAGAAAAATACGAAAAGCAATCGACTCTGTATCTTTGCGCACTTTTAATTTCTATAAATTAAAAAAAAAAATAAAAAAAAATTGACTGCGTCGCGCCTTTAATGGTCGGTGGTCGGTTGTTTTTGAAAACGTATTTGATTCAGAAGCAACCACACGTTTTATTGTGCTTGTTGTTTTATACTCCAGCCTGAATTGTTCTCAGTTTCAGAACTTATATTTGAGCCTCACGTTCTTATAAAATTGTTCTTATAAAAAAAGAGTGTATTTATTTACATCTTCTTCCCGTCTTGTATTTTGCTCAAGCGAAAACACCAGACAACGGTAGTGTAGACGGGAGCTTTCGGCACCTTGGAAACATTTTGACGTTCCCGTCGCAGAATTCGTGTTACTCAAGTTCCTTATTATATGGACCTGATGTCAATATCGATATTTTCGTTTTGGGAAAATCTCAATATAATTATAGACGTCCTTTCGAGTTCAAAAATGTCCTTTCGATGTCATTTTTCTGGATAGGTATGGCACAATAAAAGTTTCTATACACACTTAAGTCATACAGACTGACGAATCTTTAATATATTGCCTTATTACTGGAAGCCATTATGAAAAGTGACAGTACAGCCAAATGAGAGCTTCTGATTGGCTTTGACGTGTTTCTCAAGAGCATTGGCTGACTGGTTTGCGTCATAGGTTATAAAATGGTATTTTAAAACATATAAACAAAAAGTGAAGCAAGCAAGTGTCGCTTTAAAAAAACTGTTAGATGTTGTGCTTGGACAAATAATAAGTGAACCAGTTAAGGGAAATCATTGCATTGCATTTTTTCTATTTTTTATAATAAATCGAATCTCACACAAAAATGAGAAAAAAAGTTTGTATAAGAAGCAAAGTAATTTTGAAGTATCAAACTCAAACAGTCTTGACTCTCCTTGTCATTTTTACCAGGTAATAAACGGGATACTGACTGTTTGCACATCTGTACAAAGGAAATGCAAAGCCCTCGGTCTGAAGCAATGGTCACACAAGCTCGACCTGTACATTCGGACCTCGGGCTTTGTTAATATAAGCTGAATTGCCTGAAGAGGACATATAACAGTTATGGAGGAGAGACGTATTTCTCATGATTTGAAACGAGGCGAGAGCTGAACAGAATGCAAGTGACGCATAATCATGAAATTGTATATTTGGAAAACGCTGCATAAAGGACGAATCTGGGATAACAGAAGAAAAGAGATGCCTTCTTCACAACCGTATGCGGCATCATTTAATAACGCCATTTCTTTGCACAAATCAGTTGAATCTATTTTGGTTTTTAAGGAACATGATCACGAAGAAGGACACCACCATCATGACGAGGATGATGACGATTACGAGCAAGAAATGGACGATGAAGAAAAGCGCCAAAAGAAATTTCACGATAACATGTCAGCAAGCACTCTACGCAAAATGCGGGGTCGAAAGCGATTTGACAGTAAAAAAAATAGTTTTCTTTTATTGAACGATTTCGCTTTGTTAACCCCCTGATATTTAAAGTTTGGGATGTTGTGTTATTAAGCTTACAAGGTGCAAAGAGGGTAAGATAACTAATTTTGGAGTATTACATTTTATTTTGTTTTGTTTGTTTCATTTCTTCAGGTTTGGAAAAACCTCATAATGGAATTGAAAAATTTCAAGATAACGGAGAAGAAATTGACATCAACGACCACACAAAAGAAGGTAGATCTGTTTAGCACTCTGTCTTAGTAGATTTCCAATCGATAATTACAATGGCTAAATGAAAAGGCTTATCTTTTGGATTATTGAGGTAATAGAAAAACAAAATGGTAGTTAAAATAAGCAGAAGTGTTTCGTTCTCTGCAACCATTATACCGCGCTATCCCAGCAATCACACGATGATGTCGTTTGAACGTTATATGAACGTCTTTACAACGTTATATGAACGTCTTTGCAACGTTATATGGACATCTTTACAACGTTATATGAACGTCTTTACAACGTTATGTGGACGCCTTTACAACGTTATATGGACGTCTTTACAACGTTATATTGACGTCTTTACAACGTTATATGAACGTCTTTACAACGTTATGTGGACGTCTTTACAACGTTATATGGACGTCTTTACAACGTTATATGAACGTCTTTACAACGTTATGTGGACGTCTTTACAACGTTATATGGACGCCTTTACAACGTTATATGGACGTCTTTACAACGTTATATTGACGTCTTTACAACGTTATATGGACGTCTTTACAACGTCCTTTCAACGTCTTTACAACGTTATATTGACGTCTTTACAACGTTATGTGGACGTCTTACAACGTTATGGGGACGTCTTACAACGTTATATGGACGTCTTTACAACGTTATACGAACGTCTTTACAACGTTATGTGGACATCTTTACAACGTTATATGAACGTCTTTACAACGTTATGTGGACGCCTTTACAACGTTATATGGACGTCTTTACAACGTTATATTGACGTCTTTACAACGTTATATGAACGTCTTTACAACGTTATGTGGACGTCTTTACAACGTTATATGGACGTCTTTACAACGTTATATGAACGTCTTTACAACGTTATGTGGACGTCTTTACAACGTTATATGGACGCCTTTACAACGTTATATGGACGTCTTTACAACGTTATATTGACGCAACGTAACGTCTTTACAACGTTATGTGGACGTCTTTGGAACGTTATGTGGACGTCTTTACAACGTTATATGGACGTCTTTACAACGTTATATTGACGTCTTTACAACGTTATATGAACGTCTTTACAACGTTATATTGACGTCTTTACAACGTTATGTGGACGTCTTTACCACTGTTTAGTTTTAGCATTGCACTTATGCTCCACAACTCTTTGACAATTGTTATTATATATATATATTATATTATATGTTATATTATATATTTGGCTTGTTGTCCTTTTACTTTTATCGGGCTTTTGCAAAATGTCTTTTTAATTTATTTTTTCAAATTTTTAACATTTATTGTTCACACAAGACACATATTGACAAAAGAATTTTACATGTATATAATTGTCTATTACCTGAATTGGTAATCCTGTGTAAATATTGAGTAAATAAAATAAAATAAATAAATTAATTAATTATTATCATTAAATTATCAGAATTAGCACTAAAGTTTGGATACTCCTCTGATAATACAACTGATTTTTTAAGGGGAATTCGATCAGATGCTGCTGGAGAAGAAGCTAGAAGATGATAAAAACTTATTACCAATGCAAGATGTTGGTGAACATGATATGATTGATGACTTGAAAAATTCATTTAAACCGTATAACGCCAAAACCGAAGCTGATGAAATGCAAAACAAAATGTATGAACAAAACCAAGACAGCAAATTGGAAGGTAAGCGAAAAAAATACTGTGAAATGTTGTCTCAACACAAGCTGAAAAATTTATAATGATATTACAAAAGTCATTTGAAGATAAAATAACAAACAGTAGTGAAACTTCCACAGGCGAAAAATGCCTCTTTGATCAGACTTGCCCCTTGATATTTCCGCTTGCCTGATATAGTATTGTTTCTTCATATTGATGGTCATTGTTTTTTGATCAAAATAATTTACTTGACCTTTAGGCAAGGGGTTACTCCATTTTTTGCATAGTTTTACTTGCCCGACTCTGGTTGCCTCGGGCAATTGGGAAACCATTAAGTTTCGCCACTGAAGTGAAGAATTTGAATCAATTTTCTTTTCTTCTGCTGGAAGGTAACTTACCTTTTTATTTCTGGACTAATTTTACGAAGAATCAGTAACTACCTTAACTTGTTTCAGGATCAGACCATAGTTACTATCACGATCAAGTCAATTCTCCTGAACCTCGATACGACGACGTGCAACAAACTCACAATGAGAATAGTTTTGACGACAGCAACAAACGTCATGATCTAAATTTAATCAAACCAGTTTCAAAGAGTACTTCTTCTGATAACATTGTCGAAAGTCCGCATAATGAAGAAGAAGTCGATAAGAAATTAATAGGTGACTTCAAATCTCGATTCAACGAGGAGACAAGTTTTCAATCTGTAGAACAAGCAGAAGAGTTATTTAATCATTTACAGGATGCTGCATTACAGAATCAAAAGGCGATAGATTCACAGCAAACGTCTGGAAGTGTTACAGACAACGGGCTTGTATCACACCATTTCGATAATACATTATCAAATAATTTTGCTAGTAAAAGACAAAGCCTGTATAACATAAACCAAAAGTTAACTCCAGCAGCAATGCACAGTGGGGAATTACAGAGAAATGAACAACTCAAAGATAAATTGCAGACCAAATTTTTCATTGCCAATGGACACAACCGAAGAATGAATATTCCACAAAACAGTCGTCTTAATAAATTTCGCAAAGGTAAAATCGAGGTTGAAAGATATGATGGAGATAAAAAGAATGCTAGAGATAAACAAAGACATAACATTACCTTGAATGATCAGAATAGACATGATTTGTTCTTTACTAAATTTTTTGTTGTGTCGAAAAAACTGAACGCTGAAAAAAATCGACGGAAATACAACACTAAAAGAGCGCATTTTTCAGGACGAATTAAAAATGGAAGAATTATAAATGCTTTGCGCAATGATCATCACGAATCCAGAAGGTCAAAAGAGCTTTCCCAGATAAGAAGGAAAAAGGAAAGTGCACCTGAAAGAAAAACATACGTTCACAAATCTCAAGAAATATTTGTAAAGATTCCGAAATTCAAAAGGACTAATTGATAGCTAACTTCTGTTGTAATATTATTCATGGTAATATTTATGTTTTCACTAGAGAAAGTGAAGCACTAGTTAGTTTAACGCGGGATTTGAGTTCATTCGTCGTATGTAACGCGAGATTTGCGTTCATTCATCGTCCATAAGTGCATAATTGTTTCGACACTAATTTTTAAAGATATACCGATCAAAACGAGGCATTTATTTGACAAGACAAACGATCGGCGTTTAAACAGAAAAGATGTATTTCTTAGATTTAACATGTTTTTGTGCGCTTGGATATCATCTAGACAAGAGGACATAAAAAAACAGGAAATCCAACTTCGAATACAGTTTATCAGCCAATTGGAGACCATCAAAATTTCCTGGTGTAAACCTTCTTAATTTTTTTGACCAGGTTATGCCTCGATCCGTCAAACACTTTTATAAGATTTTTCACCGAAAAGTTTGATGGATGGGGTCAAATTGGTAGATAAACGGGGGATTCTTTGCAGAATTGTTTACAGGAAAGTCTTCCAAACAATATTTATTGAGAGAACAATTTTTTCGAGGTTCAATGTTTTTGTATTCGAAGACAACTTCTTGTTAATTGGATGCTCAGCTAAACATAATAGAATATATAAGAACCATGTGTCATATATCGATGGTAAACCTGTCCACGTCCCTGATATCAAATGTATTTATAAAGGTAAATAACTTCCAACTAAATGATTTTTTCAACTGCACATAGGATAGGAGGTAGGGTAAATAAATTGCAATTACCTGTAAGGTTCACCACAAGCGCTCTAAAATCAAATAAGCATAAATAATGACTGGCGTTTCTATACGCGTTGGTCGGCTCCGTTTTAATCAAATTGAATATATTTATATTGTTTGTCAGTCTAGTATTCATAATATATAATTAGAGTTTATCATGTCATAGACCGGTTGTTTTTGTTTGCGACGTTTCGACAGTTACTACTGTCATCATCGGGCGTTTGTAAATGAACGATGTAAAGTTTATATATGTTTTCAGTAGGATCGAAATTAGGATCGAAATTATTTCGGACCTGGAAGGAAGCAATGTCAATATTTCGGACCTGGAAGGAAGCAATGTCAATAATTTGTTTTGCGTAGAGCTGGAAACCATATCGCAGGAACATTATACGATGTACTATTAATACTGGAATTGTTTTTGACACTGTATATAGTCTCTTTGACTTTTCGAGCAGTCCATCCTTTTTCCTTGTCAAGGATCTTTCTATTCTCCCAATCAAACTTGTGGTCATTAGTCCAACAGTGGTCAGCAATTTCGTTTTTGGTTACATCGCCATTCCGTACGGCTCGCATATGTTCTTTGATGCGTTGCTCAAATGTTCTTTTTGTTTCTCCTATATAAACTGATTCACAATCACTACATGGAATTTGGTATATCACGTTATTTGTGTCGTTCATTGAGATCTTGTCTTTCGGATGAGATAATATGTTACGAAGAGTTTCCGTTGATCGAAATCTGCATTTGATGTTGTGTGCACGGAATATTCTTTGTAAAGCATTACTGATACCAGATACATAAGGAATACTAATAGTGGTCACCGGTTCTTGTTCTGTTGATTCTTCGGTGTTTGAAGTTCGAGTATTGTTTATTCTATTTTCAACTCTTCTAACAATCGTCCTGTCATATCCATTTGCTTGGAGAACCGATTTGATATGTTTCATTTCTTCAACACGATCATCGTCATTACTAACAACGGCTCAACAAACAACAAACAACAAACAAATAACAAACGGCTCCGTTTGTTTACTTTGATGGCGAGATGGCGATGTCTTTAAATGCAGTCTATTGCACCGAATCGGATTTTTTGTTTCAAAAGGTGCGGACGTGCTTGCAGTTCCGAAAAAATTCAGTGATTATTTTTAAACTAACTTTACTCAAAGGTTGGATTTATGAATTCCTGGAACAGATATCTCATGTAATATCGATGCAATTGAGTTGCCATTTCGCAGAAATGTTATTACCACTTACCTCCATGGGATGAAGGAAAAGATTTCTCGATTATTCACCCGCACAGTGGAACGTCTAATATGTCCAAAATTGACCAATTTTAGGAAATCCGAAATGTTATGGTAATAAATTACTTAAATTGGATTTTTGTGCAAATTTTCGTCGCTTATCCCAAACGTCCGCCTCTTATGCTTCATTTCCTTCCAAAGCAACGCCTTTCAAATAACGCCTCTCTTCCAGAAATGTTCCAGGGCAACTACGACGTTTTGGTACACATTCCATAGTTTTAAGCTCATTAATTTTTCATGAGATGCCGAAAACTTTCTTTCTCATCATAATTAGACAGAACCTGTTAAGTCTAGATCAATGGAAGCTTTAAAAAAATATGCAATTTAGGTAATTTGTTTAATTTTGAGGATAGTCCCCTCTTAAGCATCTCTGTTATGATAATAAGAAAATTCATATATTTCAAGGTTTTTATCAACAAAACAAAAGAAAAAGATAAAGAATGACTCAACACCCAATCAGAAATGCTCTGTACGAGGACTCGATCTTTTAACTCGATTGTAGGCGCCATTCAGTGGCAGGTTTTGTTCAAGGATGGGTATCCAACGAAAGGTAGAGAAGTATTCTCCTTTATATTAAATCATCATATTTACATTCAGTTCTGTATATTATAATTTAACCGAAGTTCAGTTGACATATATTTCATACACTCTGCCTCTCTTTCTGCGTCTACGATGACCCTGAACATAAAATGCTGACGGACATTCGTTTTTCTTCACTGCTTCCGGAGCACCAATAAAGGATCCTTTCTTTTCGGAAACGGCATGTAACTTCCATTGGACTGCCCTATGCGAGATCATACAACTATAGATACGATGTGCACGTTTCTCAGTTTTGCTATATGCATGTACAAAAACAAACCAACCAATCGGCCCGGTATCGTCTTTTAAGTCGGTACAATTCGTAACGGTGATTGGTTTTGACATGAATATACTTTCAATTTCACGAGGAGGTTTTCCAATGCAAAAAAAGGTGGATGGAATCCAATAGCAAACAGATTTATCATTAGTTGTAACGAAGATAATTTGCTCATCGCTGACTTTTACACTGGCAACTCTTTTGGCAGGTGGAGTGCCTAGAGAGAACCAGCTAGGATCACCAATGGGGTTTATAGGGTTGGTTATCAAAAGAACGTACAGCTTCCCGTCCCAACCAGCAGCATATAAAATTGCTCGATCTTCATCACAAGAGGAGCACGAGTCTAGTCCCCTGATAGTTACCTATAAAACATGAAATTCAATTGTAAATGTTGTAAAATTGGCTAGATCGTAACTGTTAAACAAGTAAGTGCTCCACACGTCAATACACATTCGGTTGCTCTGTCACCATCTCCTGATTATCATCAAAACGGGCCATGTAAATAGTCAATGGGTGTCAAAAATTCACAGAACTCACTTCATTTTCATCAAGATTTTCTCTTTCTCTAATTTCTAACAAGAAATGCTTCGCATAGCAACAAATCGCGTGTAGTAGATGGACGTGATGATGGTGACTGTTTAGACTGCAGCAATATAACGGCAAAGTTTATGTCTAATAAATTCATTCTTGTGTCGTTTTCCAGAAAAACGATTTATTTATTTTTTACTGGGCTAATACTTTTTATTTCTATAGAGCCTCAAAGTCACAAACAAATAACAAGTGAAATGTTTCATGTAAACAGTTCAATTTTTCAAAGCGGTTTGAGTTCACTCCGGGCTCGTGTAAACGGCCTCTTAGTAAAAAAAGGAAAAATGAAAACTTATTATATTGAGCTTTTATAATTATATATAGTACTATACATAATATACAAATTATGAAAGGAGAAGTTTTACTGAAGGCTGTGGTCGACCACCTGGATTGACCGGCTGTTCCCCTAAATGTTTTTAGGAATTTCACTAAGAAAGTTTTATCCAGCCGCAAATGATAGTGATAGTATAGTTCCAATATAAGTGCTATGAAAATCACAACTATTACGCAACTATCATTCACTACACAATTGTTATAAGTAACCTAGTTTTTTGAAATTGGATCATAATTAAATTTGTTTAGCAACTACAAGGGCTAAAATTCATCTCCTTAAGGTTTTCATATTGCAAACTCCCTTACACTCCTTTCTCCTAAAATAATATTAATGATTTAGATGCAAGGTAGGTTTTTCATTGCAAAAATAAACCAGCTCATGGGTTAACCTAAAGGGATCGGTTGTGGGTCATGCAGGCAACACAGGTTTTTTTAAGAGGTCATGCAGGTCATGAAGGAGGTCGTGCAGGTCATAGCGTAGGTCATGTGGGTTGCTTTTGCAGGTTCCGTTGTGGGTTGGCATTATTTGAAGATTTTGCCGGAAAATATTTTTATATATCAGTGTGAAATGGATTTTTCGCGGAATTTAATTTTGCGGATTGGACCAAAATCCGGGATTCACAAAAAGTAATTTTCACCGGAAAAGTAATTCCCTCAATGTATGTTCAATAACGAAAGTTCGAAACTTTCAGTTAATATACCAACATTTTCAGTCAACCTGTGCTACACTTCGAATCTGTCAACAAAAAAGATTTTCATTTTGGCCACATAGGGGGTGTGGGGGAAAGGGAGTATAAATATTAAGTGAGTCACTTTAAAAAGGTGATTGTATATACATTACAGCCTGATTGAAACTTTACGTTTAAAGCCAAGGGGGAAGGGGCAAAGTTTTTTATTGACAGCATCAATAAATGACTCCTTGTATAAAAATAATTACTAATAAAAAATGTTGTTCTCCAAATCAAGACATTACATAAAGGACACGTAAATTATTAGATGACTTTCCATGTTTCAACATTGCCTATCAACATCATGGTGGTGCATTTATTATTATTCTCTCGAAGAAGGACTCTCTTCTATGAACATGAAAATAAAATATATATCTCGTCTTAGTGCTGGAGATGGGTAGCAGCATACAAATCTGAAGTAAAATTACAGATAAGCTTATTCTATGTAACCTTGCTCAAACCCTTTCCTATCATTAGTGCCACTGGTGGAGGGGTGAATGAAAACAATAAATCAGTCAGTTTTCCTTCAGCTATACTAGCAAACAAAATGTAGCTAGCAGGGAAAAAGTAACAACAACTTTCAAATTGTACTGCCAGCTGAGAACAGTCAGTGCTGGACATAAAGAATTGCAATAAGAAAACATTTATGCACAATTTATACGAAAAAGTGTATACTATCAACCGATGAAAGCCTTGTGGTTCTTGCTTTGCTTGGAACGCAACGCATGCAACGGATTTGCGAAGCTTTAGGCTGCATTCCAGGGCTTATGCTTAGACGGAAATTTCTTGATACGGCAACTACGCTATTTTTGAAGACACGAACGGTTCCTATTTGTAACACCTCGCGTATACGCGATTTGAATGATTACATCTAATTCTTTAACCTTAACTGAAGATAGTAATATATTGAACATCAAATTAAAGACGGTAGCTATCGTGATAATGGAACACTACTTACACCGTGGGCTGGTCTTTCATGTTCCCGCCATTTCCAACCATTTACATGGTACCTTTCATAAACTTTCCAATCTCTTCCAATCATAAAAATTCGACTAACAGAACCAGCATTTGTACAAGTGCACCTCAATAGATTTATAGTGGTACCGGGAGGGCTTCCATGCAACGCCCAACGCCATCTTCCATTATCCCAATATCGCTCAACTAATCGCCCCTTATTAGTGATTAAAAACATCTTTCCACGCCTCAGAACACATGGCGTAACCGCTAACCATTCATTCTTTTCCATAAACCACGGTACATCATGATTCGACCAATGCCAAGACGAACCACTCCAATATCTTTCGTTTAATTTTCCATCGGCTATTCCAAAGTACTTTCCTACTGACATAACAGACATTTCTGTGGTTATGCCTTTATTAGGTCGGCCATGAAAACCGATTTTCCATCCGTCACACATCATGTACATTACGAAAGTCAAAGTCAAGTAAAGAAAGTTCATTTCGACGCTTTTTGAAAGTATATTTGATGTTAAAGTTATTCGAAATTGAAGACGTAATAGACGTCTCGTGTCTGTGCCTGTCTATTAAACTAAAACTAAAAGCCAATATTGATAAAATTAAATACCATGAAATTTCGTTATGAAAAGTGTTTTCAAATCTAGTGAACCGCAAAGTTTCCTTCTGCATATCTTCGTCTGATCTTTTCGCAAGGTTTAACTGTGATGCTTTTCAGTTTTATTCTTCCTCTAGAGATTGAAAGAAAAGCTGTAGTTATCTAATGTTATGAAAGAAAAGAAAACCATGCTTTTTACAAAGTCTGTGTATATCTATGGAAGAAAACAATCTGAAACCATTCCACTGAATGAATGAAATATATAAATCGAGTTTGTTCTCTAATGTCTTAGAGTTTGGTATTGCATTTGTGAAAAAGTACATCTTGTTCTTTTTATAAGCAACACTTCAAAAGCAACATTAGGCTCATATGTGTCAAAAAACAAGGCCACCGCTCAGCAACAGCCCAGGCTCAACTGGATTTCCCAACAAGAAAATAACAAGTAAACTTAGCACTAAACCTAAAACAACACCTAAAACACTAACTAAAATAAAAAGAGAAAAAAAGGGACATATTTTTATTTCTTGCTGATGAGGAACGTGTTATAAAAGTTCCATTGGTTCAAAGAAACCCGGGTTGGCCTACCTGTTTTCATTCTACCGGATGGATTTTCTATACCGGGTGGATTTTCATGACGCTTTATCATGAAATATTCTCATCTTGAGTGTGGTTTCTAGAAGACATGGGGTATTAAGGGCTCTTATTGGATGAAAAATTTTAAAACTAGATTGAGATTTAAGGCTTATCATCATTATGAGGTGCTTATCATCATTACGAGGTATAAAACAGAAAGATTTTTCCTATTATTCTGATAGTGACTTTTCTGTTAATTGCGGTATCTCTTTGATGTTATCGGCGATGCGCTTTTTACAACTTTTCGGTAAAACGAAAACTTTTTAAAAAAGCTAACGACAATTTAAAAGTGATATATTTTCATAGATATTTTTCTTATGAAGGGCCACACGGACTACAAAAAATAAGATTTTTATGGGAAAACAAAATAGAACCTCTTTAGTGCCGTTGAATCTAAAAAGAGCTAGAGTCCATTACACATGGACACAAAACAAGGAAGTTGTTGTTTTTCGGTCAGAAACAAGTAACTATTTTTATACTGTGTCGATTTTTCGTTGTCTCTTGGAAACAACACTCCGGGAGGAAGAATTCTGACATGGAGTTATTTTTATATTTTAGTTTTTATGATCAGCACCCTTCTTATTTTGTTGATAAGCTTGTGCAAAACATGGAAATGAGCTTTTTTACTTTTACTGTATTTTCAATTTAATTTATTTTTCTACCGGTTTTGGTGATTACTTCTCTAGTTCGGTGACACTCGAGGGTGTGATTTTTAAAGAGGTTCTTTTAGAAACTGTCAAAGGAAGTCTTGAACATGTTTTTTGCATTTATTTTATCGTGCCATTTAGCTGATGTAGCCCTCTATGAGAAATGCATACCCATATTGTAAAAAGCAAAGCAACACGTACCATAGTTTTTCTATTTTTCCCTTTTCCTAAATCTAATCGTAGATTTTTATGAATGGTTTCAAGTTCCTTGGTGTAACACCATACACCAATTGAGCTTTATGGATCTCCCACGGATTTAGCAACCTTTTTACCTCTAAATTGGTACCAGGCCTTTTTATCATCGATTTGATGTTCTCTCGAGGAAAATTACAAATATAAGTAATTAAGCTTTTTATTTAATAGTTTAATTAAAATAGAGTTTGAATAATACTTTACACATTAAGAAAATACTCTCCAGTGAGGCCGCTTGTGATGTTATTAAACAAAACACTGGATCAAATTGGTAAATTATAATGGCAGCTTAAGCTTAATTGGTGTATATTGCGGTTAGGGAATAGGGTTTTAATCAAAACGTTTGCACAGGTCAATTTTGTGAATATTCTTCATAATGCAATATGATATTGTATTAAATTTTACAAGATTTCTTCCTTTTAAAATTCCGTCATACTTATTTGTTACATTAATATCAATTGTCACTGAGATACTTTCAGCTATTACACATTCATTTATTTAAATTTCCAGGCTTTTTTTTACTCAATGTTGCCTTCTTAACGGTTTAGATTATTTTGGGGCAACTAATTTTTGTGTTTTCCATTATTTTTTTGCAACAGACCCTGGCCCTAAAACCATCTATTTTGAGAATGTTTTTGACTGATGAAGTTGTTTTGTTTCTCTGTTGTGGGCTTGTTTCATTGTTAGTTTTTCCAATAATATTTGGATTAGAGATGCGAAAAACGAAATTCCAAAAATCGACATTCTAACGGCTATGAAATTACTTTATTTCAATAGATCAATGAAAGTTGCAAGACATTCTCTTATTACACGCCCGCGATTTCAATAAGGCTATCCTGAGTTATAAGAACCAGGAATTACCATGTTGTCGTTGCATAATCGTGACGTTTTTGCATAATAATGACATTTACCTTTTTTAGAATTGAACACTGATGAATTAAATTATAATAATCGGAAGAACAGAGAAAATCCAAAACATAAATATAAAAAATAATACTAAAATTCGTCAAAAAGTTATTCGTTCTTAATACTTAGGTTTCATAATTATGAGATGGTCACGTGAGGGAATAAGGTCAGATTTGAAATCTGATTGTTTTCTAAATGTTACATATTTTAGAGGACAGCTAGTAATCTGACGAGTTCAATTTTCATAAGGGTGTATTAGCCTCAAAAATCTAAAATTGCCACAATTGAATTTTATTTTATGATTGAAAATACGTTTTTGACACATGCTTTATACTTGCAAACTTAATGCAATTTGTCTGCAGATATACGAAAATACTTCACTATACTTATTTTGATAGGTTTTGACCCTGAAAAAGTATGTACCATAGTATTATATTATTCATCACCAGACGGACTTTCTCAGGTCTTATAGAATGATTAAGCAGGTTTTGCAGCGATGGTGTATTGGTAAATACCTTCATTCGATTACTGTGTTTGCGTCTTGTCCATGTCGTATCTCGATACTCCACTCGATAGCCCATTTCTGTCCTCAATGCACAGATATCAAGGGTAACAAACAATTCCTTGGACAGGATATGAAGAGAAGGAAGGCGAATCATAAATCTACCTAAATTTCATCTTATCGTTAATGAAGATAGAGCAGTCAATTTATTAAGTCCTTCGTTAAATGTTTATCTGTTGAAGAATTTAGTCCTGATTGGAAGGATTGCAAAAAGGCTACATTAGTACAGGATTTAAAGAGGCTATTTTGAAGTGTGTTGATGGTTTGTGTGAGAATATGAGAGAAAAAATGTACTTTCGTCAGACGTAGGACATGCAATTCACGACATTTAAGAACATTTTAAAGATGTTATTTTCGAAATTTCGACACAAATTTACACGAAAAGACTACATTTTCAATATATGGTTCTTAAGTAAAGATTAACGATCATCAAATTCCCTTTCCAACGATGCATAAAACGTTGGGTTTCAGTGACAGTGACACGTGACTTTTCAGAGGTTTCCCCTGAAATTTTCACACTTTTGTCATAAATTGCAAAATCTTCTATTCCTTTAACATTACAGCCCACACTATTATTGACTGTATTCAGCAAATATGTTGCGAAAATTTTCAAAATGAATACATGTTTAAGAAGAATAAAAAATCAAATTACAAAAATTGTTTTCTCGTATGAGTTTTATTATATCCATCAGTAATGTTCGCTAATTTTCTTCCATCGCGTCTTTCTCAAGTTGTTTCAACACCAATCTCTGTATCATTTCGTCATTAGCGTATTTTTTATCTCCCAGAAGGCCAATGACCTTTCCACCATGCGTCTTAATAAATGTTCCAACACCTTTCAGAAATTTTCGAAACCACCCTCTTCTTCTTCTACTTCTTCTTCTTCGTCTCCACCAGGGGTCATGTTGGATGTGATCATGTTGGATGTCATTTAATTCATCAGTGTTCAATTCTAAAAAAAAAAATTATGAAGTTTAGTTTAAATGACCTTAAATTTTTCTTCCAGTTTTTAATAGATTAAAGAAAATGAATGAATTATGGTTTGTTAGCTAATTCTTGTTAATATCTTGAATGTTGATATATTTATACAATATATTTCCATGGCAACATTTAGAACTTTCAATGTATTTTCAATGTATATTACCATCAGTTAAAAGAATTTCGTCGTCATCATCATTTTCCTCGTTGTGAAGTCCCATGGCTTCGCTTTCATAAGTCTGATCCTCAGGGATGGATTTATGAGGATTCAGGTTTTCATCAACCTGATACGCAGCTGAAATAAAAAAATATAATAGGTTAAGAAATAAATATTTTCATATTTGGAAACTAAATGCAATTCGTCTGCAGATCCACGAAAATACTTACCACATATTGCAAAAAATGCAATGACAAACAATACTACAATCTTCATGTTTGCAAGTTTGTAATGATGAAATTCAACTTTTGGATATCTTTATTTATAGTGTATTTTTAATCTTGATGATCATAAATAATCTTGATTTTACACAATCGAAAAACAAGTTCATGAATTGTAAAAAAAAGTTAACAATAGATGTTTTGATTTAGGTATAAGGAAGTTGAAATTATACTTAATTTCGTGTGCAGATAAGATGGATATGGATCTATGCTTATATAAAGATTTTCCCTTTAATTGTCTGGATCGGAAGTTAATGTTGACAAGGAAGATCATTTACGTAAATAAAAATGTTTGTTACCAAGAGTACGTTATTATAGATACACATCATTAAGCATTGTTCTAGTGTGTATACCTATAAGGGGGGCTTAGACGGGCCTGGAAACTACTGTTTCCATTCCATTTTAATAGGCTGATCCAGTAATTAATGATAAAGGCTTAATTTATTTCTGATTGAAAGCCGCAAAATGAAAAATATGAAAACACAGATTTAAGCAGGGACAGTTAAGTGTATGGGAACAACTAAGCAAGCGTTGTTTTTTATGGCAGGAATAAAGTTTTATTTCAATCTTGTTTCCAGCTCCACTTCCTTTATGAAAAAAATGGATGAAGTAAACCGTGCTCACAAAAGCAAGAACACTCGAAAGATGAAATTGGAATTGTCCTAATATTTTCCTATGTGTCCTATCTTGTTCTTTTCATTTTAATATGATGTTCTCAACTTCAAGTAACTTCATCGAATCTGCCTTTCCCTTATACACGCAAAGAGCCATTAAAATATTAACCCATTTCTCTGTCGCTCTTCCACGCATTTAACTTTTAACATTGTTACGTCTTTATTATGTATGAGTTTAGACTTCTGAACTGCAAATATTTGGGCACACAAGAGTTGGAAAGAGACTTTGTCTCCCTAACGTACAAATTAAATGTCGAATCACTTCTTGACGACTTTTCCGTTCTAAAAATGGTCAATGTCATTATTCTTATCTCTTTTGTAAGGTGGGTGGGGTAGGAATAAAGTATGCATGTGCACTAGGATCAAAGAACCTATTAATTAATTATCTATTATTTAATCATAAATTATTTTTATATATAAACGCGTCCGGTTCTGACCAGGCATTACTTCCGGTTGAGCATGCACGATGAATAAAATCGCAATTCATCAAGAAGAAAACTGTTTAATAACATATAAAAAACTGTTTATATATATATATATATATCAACAGACTGTCTTTCCTATGACGTGCGTGGTTAATTTTGATTCTAGAGTGAGCATATTGATATAGACAGCCTGATATAGACACTTTAACACTAATTTAAAGGCGTCCACAAAGTCTTTTGTGTTTGTCATTCAATCATGGAAATCAAACGTGTTAATTGATAAACTAACTGTTGTTGATGCACACAAAGATATATCATTTTCAGACTAATTAACTTCTCCTGTGAAAAGTTAGTTATTTTAAACACGTTTAAAAGAACGACGCATAACCTAACCCTAATCCTCACTGAGCCAAACAAATTTTGCAGCTCATTTTCATGATTTTACAAGCTCATTTTCATAATTTGAATGCTTCCTCATGATTTGCCTTTGGTTTTGCGGAGGACTTGACACAGGTATTAATTGATAAACAAATTGTTGTTGATGTACACAAGGAAACGAAACTCTATACATAAAAGGCCGATTATATATCATTTTCAGACTAATTAACTTCTCCTGTGAAAAGTTAGTTATTTTAATAGCGTTTAAAAGAACTATGCATAACCTAACCCTAATTCTCACTGAGCCAAACAAAGTTTACAGCTTATATTTATGATTTTACAAGCTGATTTTCATGATTTAAATGCTTCCTCAAGATTTGCCTTTTGTATGCCGAAAACTTGACAAGCGTGTTAATTGATAAACAAATTGTTGTTGAAGCGCACACAAGGAAACGAAACTCTATACATAAGAGGCCGTTTTTGTATCATTATCAGACTAAGTAGCTTCTTTTGAGAAAACTCTTTTTACACCACGAGGTTTGAAAAAGTGCGAATAGAATGTAGAAAAAGTGAGAATATAGATACGTTGGAATTCCATTTTCGTTATACATTAGGTACACTAGCGTGTTTAACGTAGTTTTCCATTTTTCTTTACGATTGTCATGTTTGTGTCGCTGTTTGTATCTGTAGAAATATATCTCATCATTTTTTATAGATGATAGCCTTGAAAAAAGATCTATGCTTATAATAAGATTGTCTGGATGGGAACATAATGTTGACAAGATCGTTTTTCCTGAGTTATCTTAGAATTCACTGGCCAAACTATGCAAAAATACGCTAGAATAAACAGTCGTAATATATCGGATTTGTACGCGTATTGTATCTTTACTTGTCTGGATCGGAATATGATGTTGAAAAGATCTATTATTACTTTCTATAAAATTAATAGAATCTTAATAAATAACTTCCTAGTTGTTGGTTTTTACATAGGCTAATCAAATCTATGGAGGAAGTTTATTTGAAATATTTCCACTTAATGAATTAATAATATAAGTTTTTCCTGAGTTGTCTTAGAATTCACTGCGCAAAACTATATCATGTCGAGAATGTACCATTTAACCCACACAATATACCATATCGTATACTGTTTCGTATCCGATATCGTATATGATGATATACGTATGAGATCCGCCAATATGCGGTGTTGTATATTACAGGCTATGCATGTCGTATTATATTTAACATTACAGTTGACTCTCGATGGAACCTCTACGGGACCGAATAAAATGGTTGCATTTAGCAAATGTTCCACTTATCCGAAGTTGGTCTTTGTCAAGTGATATCCAAGGAACCGATGAAAATGGTTCCACATATCAAAAGTTCCACCTATCCAGGTTCCACTTATCAAGAGTCAACATGAGTTGAATTTGCAGACTTAAGAGGAATTTCTAATTCAAAAAATAATACGCGTATCAGCAAGTACCGTATCACTGAACATGCGCATTGATTGTGTCATATAAACAGTACTTCTGATAAAAGAAGTATAAAGCTAGAAAAAAAAAACATGTTTCTAGTTTTAAAATTTCATTCCTCTACCATTTTGTTTCTTTACATTTTATCCTTACATCATATCATTACGTAATTATTTTCTTTATACTATACTTTCTTTTATTCATTTACTCTCAATATATTTCTTTTGTTAGTATATTCTTTGTTAATGTATTCCCGAATCACTATCTTTTGTTTAGTATTTTCTTTTGTCATAGATAATTTGGGAGCAATTATCTCTGCTAGTATATACAGTATAACCCCGTTAAGTCGGACACGGTTTAAGTGAGACTTTTCTTTAAGTCGGACTAAAACCTTGTCCCCCTTGGGACTAAATAAGTAGAGTCTGACTTAAGACGAAGTTCGGATAAGTCGGATTCCCGATAAGTCAGACCGATTATTTCGGTCCCCTGAGAGTCCGACTTAACGGGGTTATACTGTATTTTGTTTCTCACTTTAGGCACATTTACACACATTAGGCTTAGCTTAGATTTATTTCTAGTCATTTTATTTCTCTTTGTTAGTTTGTATATTTTGTCAATTCAGATATTTATTAGATCTATATTTCTTTCATTCAGTTTGAACATATTGCAACTATTTCAAATTGTTAGTTTGTAACAAACCCCCAAGTGTGCTGCACTGAGACCACAGATTGTAATTTGGAAATACGCGTATCAATAATTCTCTTCGCGTACCAAAAAATAAAAGTGAATTGGATTCAACTTTTTTTGCAATACGTGTATCACTTTAAAAGGTAATCAACCAAACTATTAAAATTTTCTGCGGTTTTGCATGAATATTCTGTAAAAAAATACGAACACATTTTTTGAATGGATATTAATACGCGTATTGCATCAAACGTACCGTACCGTATTTTGTGCTGTGCAAAAAGGGGAAATCCCACTATACAGATTTTTATTTTTTATGTAAAAAACATGTTAATTTGTAACAGGTTGGCATTATAGAATAAAAGCAGCAGTATAACAATATGACTTTTTAAATAAATATACGTTTTTAATATTAGGGAGCTGAAAATTATATGCTGGAAAATCGTCAAACTTACCACGCGCTAAAGAAAAACAACAGCGGATGTGAAAACTTCCCCTCCTAAGCGCTGAGCTAAAAAAGGCTCACCATAAACAAACTGTCAGTTTAATGCATGATCACTGTTATGACACATTTGCATCACCACGTCAATTGGTCAATAGTGGTTCCTTTAATTGGTCAATTGGTTAATAGTGGTTCCTTTAATTTTGTTGTGAAACTGTTCTTCTTCGGAATCACTCTACTCATTAGTTGAATTTTCACTAGAAAGGAGTTTCTACTACTTTTCAGGAGCTTCCACTCTCCTTATTTCTTCACTAACTTCGACTCATCTTGAGCTGAAATAGACAATAGACACTCGTTCATTAAATTTTGTTGTAGCACATAAAGGTTTGCTTTCTTAAGGAATATATCTGATCGGTATAAAAATCGAGGGAGCCGGGGAAATTTTAGTCTCTCCCGATTTATGATAATTTATAATTAAGTGAAATAAATTCAGATGAGCTTCCATCAGTGTTGATATTTGATTACCGTTTATCATTGCCCGGCGTTAAATCAAGGTTGAAATTTTTCAAATGTTTCAAATGTTTCAAAGCTGAAAGTTTATTTTGATAGATGTTTGCGAGTTAATCAAAAGATCAGCGAATGCTTAATCCACCTATGCCGACGAGTCAGGTTTGTTCTTGACTCTAGAGCCTTGTAAAGCCGAAAAACACAAATATAAGGTGGTGCGTTTAATTAAGGAAGTACAGCATTTTATTGTTGGAACTTGAAGAGCAATAAACTTTTTGCAAATAAATAATGATTATGAATGAAAGTCATTGAAGAATTGGGTTAAAAAGAATAGTCCCAAACACATCTCTTCAACATTTTTTTATTCACTTTATTCTATGATCAAGTAACCCATGGACGTCATAACCTAACTTTCTAAAAATATTCTATTTTCTCATTTATAAACTCGATTAGTATCCCGAGTAAAAACATTTTACAGGTCCACTTTCCCCATGAATTACCATACCCAACACCAGTGCTCTTCTTTTTTCTAATGATAGAGATGACGAAAAATAAAATTCCACAATCCAAAAGGATAACTCTCACTAAGTTGTAGCTCGAAGTGCTGATCAAGAAAATGTATGGGATCGTCTGTGTACGCAGAACATAATCCGGTGAGGTTCCAGCGTATCATACATTACTGAAATAAGCAACGTGTTTCCGAAACAACACAACACTCGGGAATTACAATCGCATATTTAGCAGGTAGGTCTTGTTTGGTGGGCGGGCTATTTCCCAGCTGTAACAACCACTCAAAAAATTGTTGTTCATTAGGCCTGGCTTGCATGTTTTCAGTTAACGAGAACTTTTACACTAAAGCCCACAATGCAGAGCTGGTTAAATAAACCTCAATAACATCAGTTGGTTTTGCCTTCTTCACGACCGGTAAACATTGACAAAAATTTCCGCCCCACAAAAAAACCTTTCCGTCAAAAGGTACATTACGTCAAAGATATCTTGAAGTAATCTATCAACAGCATAGAAAATGTGCATACAAACCATTGTTGACTCATCAATGAGAAACAGGTCCATATTGCGTAAGTATTCACCGTGTGTGGTTGTTGGTGTTATGTTACATACGCTGTTTTCTAAAACAGGAACGGGTAAACAAAATAATGAATGCAGTGTACGGCCACCACAACTTAAGGTAGCTGCAATTCCTGTAAACACAGCAGTCGCAAACATCAGACCTCTGGCTTTAGCTGCTGCAATGAAATAGTTATATGTAAATGTTTTACCTGTTCCAACTGGTCCATCTAGATAATACAGTGTTTCAGGTTGTGCCGAATCGTTATACACATTAGAAACATCAGACACTATTGCGTCTTCCACAGCTACTTGCTGGTCATTTAGCAGATGCCTAACCTGTTGCTCAATGAAAGCATTCACATCAATCTCTTCTTCGTAAAAAAGTGTTAAAACATACCAAATTGTTTAAGGACATTGTCAATATATCCCAAAACTCTTTGTTCAGCTCGATCAACAGGTAGTGTTCGTGTGTAGTCCTCACACAAATAGCCTTTGAACGCATCGCACAATTGGAGAGAATTTAATGGCTCAAGTGTGTCAAAATAGTTACAAACAGTTGCCTCAATTGCTGTGGCATTTGAAAAGTCGATGCTTCTTCCATCGTATTATATCATTCTATATAATTCTATGATATGTTACATTCCGCGAAGCGTGTATAACCAGAGGTCTTTCCCCTTTAGATGGTCGTGCATTGTAGAGTCGTGCAATTATTGCTTTTCGTGTTAATGCTCTCTCTTCCCATGTCTTGTTTTTGCCATTAAAAACGTTGATATGGAATATCAGAGTATAGATATTAACGGGCATCATTATTTCCACATTAAGTTTGAACGAAGCTGTTAAGTGAGTATTCTTCAAAGCAGCCCTTTCAACAGTTACCTCCTCATCTTCAGCTCTAAAATAATCCTGTTGAAGATTAGGTAAATGAACAGCTAACCTTTTTATGCCATACGACTTTTCATGCATGGAGAACTCAAATATTCTCCACAAAGCTTCAGGTGCTCTAACGTATGGAGCATCTAAAAAGTTTTTGATTTCATCATATGAAAGCATTCACATCAATCTCTTCTTCGTAAAAAAGTGTTAAAACATACCAAATTGTTTAAGGACATTGTCAATATATCCCAAAACTCTTTGTTCAGCTCGATCAACAGGTAGTGTTGTGTGTAGTCCTCACACAAATAGCCTTTGAACGCATCCCCACAATTGGAGAGAATTTAATGGCTCTAGTGTGTCAAAATAGTTACAAACAGTTGCCTCAATTGCTGTGGCATTGAAAAGTCGATGCTTCTTCCATCGTATTATATCATTCTATATAATTCTATGATATGTTACATTCCGCGAAGCGTGTATAACCAGAGGTCTTTCCCCTTTAGATGGTCGTGCATTGTAGAGTCGTGCATCACAATTTTGTAGCTTATCATCTTGGGCTATGAATAAGAATATTCGCATGAGGTAAAGAACGTTTCTGAAATTCAATAACGTATAGATGAGAAATTACTTTTCCTAAAACACAATTCCTAAGGAAATCATTTAAAAGGGCTTTTAGTTTCAGATTAAATGTGCTGGTTCATTTTCTAAAATTTCAGTAATTTCTCTCCACTTTAGATTACACGTAACAGTGCAAAAGAAATCAGGTTTTCCAACGTAGTCACCATAGCTATTGCATCTTGGTAATTCTGTTGCGTGGCTCGTGGTCTACCCTGAAATGAAGATGGTAATATAACTGTTCTTCCAGGATTAAGGCCTAGAGTTTCTGCTACAATTGCGAAATGATCAATCAGCCCTTGATATCGTTCAACACGTAGAGCTAACTGGTTGTGTCGAATGTAATTCAAACGACTTGCTTCAACTTTACAGTAGCTGTCAACAGCAAATTGCTGAAATGATTTCTTACCTTTTAAGATATAAATATAAGAATATTGCAACATTGTCGTGTGACACCTGTTGCCAGATGCATATTTTGCCACATGGGCAATGTTTGCAGATCAATAAAGTTCTCCTCTTGGAAAAAATACTGGATACATCATTGGATCCAGATGACACAAACTAACAGAGATATTTTACAGGAGCATGTTTCTAGGTTAAACGACCATATCTCTGTCCAATTGTGGTGCACTATCTTCACCAACAGAAACAGCAGCTACTTCATCATGGTGTGGTAAACTGTATCGCCGACGATCATCACCAACTCGGAGGCACATTTTAACCTGTAATTCAAAAATATATATTTTCACAACATCAAGTGTCATAAGCAATTTGCATCAAAAAAGGAATTGAAAGTAAAGTTAGACCTGAGATGGAGGGTGATTTTCATTTTCGGCTTGTTGCGTTTCTTCAGGTTCTACGTCACCCATGTGTTTATAAGCTGCTGCATAATGACTCTGTAACTATTATGTCCTGCAAAGTTTGCATCGCTTTAGGCAAACAATCTTGATTTTCAGTTTTTGGCATTCTGTCATTGACCGCATCCATCCCATCGTAAATATACAATTGACCATATGATGGAAAAACATGAAAATTACCTGTTCGGTGACACACTTACAACCAATTTTGCACCCTTTGATGCCAAAGCAACAAAACTGTTAAACTTTCGAATATTTTAAGTCTTTAGCTAAAAGATATCTAAGATCATAGGATAATAAATATTGTCAAGATTAACCATACCACTATGGCAACACTTAAAGTTAGTTTTATCTGCAAACATCTTGGCACCCCAAACACACAAATATTGTCCGTGGCACTAAGGTAGTGTTGCTCCGGAAACTGACCTTGTTGTCGAGCAGCACGATGTAAGGGAAGATTTGCACACCTTACTTTCATGAGATGCAAATTTTCATTTGGCCAGGCTACTCTTTCGACTGGCTCTTCATTTTGACGATACTGAACACGCTATATTTTCAGAAAAACCTAGTGTATAATTAAAAAAAACAACAGAAAAACATACCATTACGTGTGTTACATGTGTAAAAACAGCTAAATTCACTGAGAAATCACTTATTTGAAAGCGTTACGTGTACTGTTACGTGTGTGTTATGTGTGGAAGAACTTCTCCAGTACAGTAGGTTATTTGAAGGAGTTTACGACCTTCCTAACTGAACCAACTTATAAGTTCTCAAGCCCAGCGGAAGTCGTTCAGGAATACACACTCAGCTTTTTCAACCCCAGCCTATGCGTACTTTATTTACGGCAGGATTAATGTCTTGAAGATTGTCTCCATGAGACGCAGCAAGAACGTCTTCCCATAATTAGCTGGACAAACGATGATGATGTTGCGCAGAATGCCTGACCGCTATCGGCTTGTATCTCTTCCGAGTCATAATTTCTATTTTGCTTGTTTTCTAACCTATTATAGTGTAAAAATAACATACAAACTGGTCATAGAACTGATTTCCCAACAGAAAACAAAAAAATTTCACAGCCGAAACCGCCATTATGTACTAAGAAACACGAGGCTACATACTCAATCATACACACACAAAGTCATATCGGATCTACTGAAATAAGATGTACTTCAAGAAATCACTATGAACTGTGAAGGTTGAACAAAATTCAGACAATCGTATACAAAAATATTGGGACAAAACTCTTCCTTCGACATTGTTTGTTTGGGAGAGGGAGGATGGTTTTCTCCCAACATATTTTGCACACGATTGTAGTATATGGTGTAAAAACATTTTACAGGTTCACATTCCTCCCGTGAGTTACCACCCCATCGCTACCGGTGTTCAATATTAAGTTGACAAAAAATAAAATCCCACAATCCAAAAGAATAAGTATCACTAAGTTGTAGAGCTCGAAAAGCTGATCAAGAAAATGTATGGGATCGCCGGTGTACGATGTACCGTTACGGAGATATCGTTGATCAAAGATTCTGATGACGTCACACCCGTCCCCAAAAAGTTTTAGACCCAAATTTTTAGTCACTCCATCGCCAATATCGCGCACCCAAAGTGACGTCAGATATTCCTATTGGTTCTTCAGATATTTGATCCTGAAAGTCGTGTTCTGTTAAGGGTGCAATGCAATGTGTCCACTGACGTCGCGCAACTCCTATAATACTAATCGCTATAATACTCGCAACTAACCAGTTACACACGATCTGAAATTTCGCCATTTAATTTTCCATACAAACATTAAGTACCCAGTCCTTTTATTCCCACTCACTTAAAATAGAAGTGTTATGCACAGATCGCGATTAATAAAGTAGACTAGTATCCCGGGAAAAAAAATTATTTTACAGGTTCACTATCCCAATGAGTTATTGAACCCAAATTCACGTCGCTTTATTTGCTACAACTAATATACTAATACTGAATAAACGCTTCTCGCAGCATTGTGATTTTACGCGCTTCTCATAGTATCCCGAATATAAACATTTTACGGTTCCACTCTCAAGGATCATAATAAGAAAGAATACAGCCTAAAAATGGTTTTAATATATTTTACAACTATTGAGTGAAAACGTAAGATTATGTCTTTGTCCGAGATTCCTGAATCAAATGTGAATAGTAAAAAGATTATATCTGGGCAGCATACAACGGAAGTGTCATTTTTGTATGAATTCATCAAATAATTTACCCAATTGCATGTACCATATGATGTAAAACCATGATTGGCACATTCATTCTTGTTGTCATAATTTTTATTTCTACTAAATTTTCTTAAATAAAAAGAAAACAGAAAATTTTTTACAGAAAATATTCTTTGAGAATGTAAAATAGGAGCAAATAAATAAATATCATTTGCACTAACATTTATACTATAGAACCAAGATAAGCCCCATGGCATAAAAATTGAGGATTCATTAACGACATACGTAAAGCCAGTAACAATCATCAGTAGGCTTCCCTAAAATGCACACCATGAAGCAAAACAGTAACTTCTACCGAATCACACATTGTGCACACTCTCCCTCCCCTCCCACTGACAGAATATATAAAACAATCAACAATCAAAAACAACACACAGTTCTCAATTAATAAATATATGATAATGATACAGGAATAACTTAAAGAACAAACATCCTCCAATTCAATTCAGTTTCTTCACTTTCTAGCACACGTTTACTTTAAAAAACAACAACATATGTTCGGGTTTTCATTCATTTTTTCATGTATATGCACTTCCACTCGTTAATTCCATCTTTACAAAACGATTACTTCCACCAAGAGAAATAAGTTAAAAACCATTTGCTACCATTTGACAACTTCTTCTGTGCAATTATTAAATAACTGTAACATAAATAAGTAAGATGTTCTTCACTTTCCAGTACAGTACACGTTTCTGCTATTATAAACCATACCTTTTCTTCTTCCACTCGTTAATTCGTTTAATAATAATACAATACCATTCGTTTCATTTCTTCCTTCATTTCGCGAATAAACCTTTACAAAAAGAAAAACAGATTTGTTTACATTTTAGAAATCCTCGTTTCTTTTCTGCATCATACGACGGGTGGTAAACATACAAATACTTTCTCAATAACAATATTATTCTTCACTTTTGAAATAAAAACAAACAACAACTACAAAAAACGGTTCTTCTCTCTTCTTTTTTACCAAACAAAAATGATCGTTGAGAATATTTCAAACGAAAAACCATTGCATTGCATCCTCCTCTGTGGAGACTTTCATCGTCTTCTTTCATGTACAACACGCGAAAACATAAAACCCAAGTAAGATGCAGTTAGGACTATTACTAATACACAAAAGAAAAGCCGATATACTGGTGCAGTGTTTTACTTACCCAGACAAACTTGTAAGAAACTGACCTTTAAAAATCGGCAACCTCACACGCAAAATATTTTCCAAAACTAAAAAGTATATGGACACTCGCAGCATCGTGGTTTTACGCGCTCCTCATGAAGAAATGACTGTGAAATTTTAGAAAATGTATCACTCTCTAAAACAAAAGTGGGATGCACACTTGCTATTAGTGTATAGATTATAAAAAATATATTTTCAGTACGGTTAAATCTCACTTAAAGTATGCGATTGAGAGTGTTTACGCCTGCCACATGAAATGCTAGATGTTAAAGAGATCATTTTTATTGTGAAAAAGTGATACTTACTTCTCAAAACGTGCAGATTATGCATTTCCCTTGTCAGGATTTCTTAGAGTTTATGCAGAGAGACAGATCTGAAAAATTAAGAATTAAACGTTCCAAAAGTATTGTTGAAGTTGCCAGGTATTGTTAGGATATATGCCACGAAGGGAGGATATATCAAATTTTATTTGGATGAACCAAATACAGCTTCCGTAATCCTCAAAGGACTTGAATTTTGAAACATCAAAAATCATTTTCTATATGGCACAAAATAAAGAAAAAGTGACGAAAACGTATGTAGCATAATAAATTTGCAACAACACCATCACTAATTTCATACTGTTTTGCACAAGCCTTATTTAATCTTTCCATTTTTAGAGAATTAGTCTTGCATATTGACTACATATGTTTTATAGAAAAAGTGTACGATATCCTCTTTTTACCACCCCCACCACTCGAGCCCGTTCCTTATAAATCGGTTTCTTATTAAAGAAAGAGTGAATTGAGCAACAGCATTTTCGTTGCGCCCTGTAAAGAACAATTAATTAAAAAAAAATAATTGATATATAAAAGCTACGTATATTTCATAAATCATATCATATGAAGATATGATGGTCTAATCCGATGTTAAGATTAGCTGTTCAACAGAGGAATTAAAAGTTCACATATTAGATTCAAAATAAATGCAATGCTTCTTGCCGAATTATAATCGGATAAACGAATCACAATCTTGTACGTGAAGGAATTTTCCCTTATTGTTGAATTCAACAAAAGTAGGATAAGGATTTCTCTGAATGATGAAATTAGACAGAAGGTCAAATTTCATGTATTAACACCAAAATACAAAGCTTAAGCGAATTTTCAAGTATTAAGTTCGCATAAACCAGATTAAGCAGTATTTTATCACACCTGGTTACATTAATAACTAAGAAACATCGTGTATTACATTCATCTATAGCATTCAGTTTTCTATTCTAACAATTAAATAATATCAAAACAATATAATGATCTTGCTGGCCATTTTTCGTAAAGATAAAGAAAAGAAAAGCATGGCAACTAACTTTACTAAATTGATTGTTTTTTTTAGATTTTTTTATTTAGTACGTAGGCACAGCAAGCCACGAATGCAGTATTAATATAATAAGACTATTATTCTGTGTAAAACAAAAAACAAAAATAAAAATCATGATAGGTAACACTCACAGCAATGAGTGTTATATCATAGAACCATCATAGAATAGGTAGATGTGATCAATGTAAGGCGTAAAATGGAAAGGTAATACTGTCTTCCCTCAAAATACTTCGATTAAGTCGTACCTCGGATAAGTCGGACTTTTGCTCAGTTGTAACGATTTTATGTGTCCTGTCCAACCTCGAACCCAGGGTCTGTTGCCTTTTCGATACACGGATATAGGCTACCGTCCGAATATCGAAATGGCAAGAGACCCTTGGTTCGAATTTGGTGTCCCTTCGGCCAAAATACTCCGGTTAACTCGCAATCCGTACTCGAACTTCCGAATTTCGAACATTAAAAAATTCGACAAAAAAAAATCTAAAGTTTTATCAGAATCAAATGTTTCTGTTTGAGAATTTACATTCATTTTTTCAACATATCGTCGAATAGGCAGGAAAGCGTAAGCTGTGCACCAAACAATAGGAGAAATGTACAGAAAAATACTAATGTTTCATATTAAGGTGATTGTTTGTCTTATTTGTACTTACTCTTTCAAGAAAAGTCGAACTTTCTCGGACTTTTTAAGAAAGTCCCACTTATCGAGAGATTCGGTTAACTCGGACATTCGTTAACTTGGGCCAATTTCCTATCCCCATTCAGAGTACCACTTAACAGGATTCTACTATACTTTAAATTCACCCTTCGTGTTTCATAACTAAAAAACTTTGTTTACATTTTTATTTTGAAAACGACTGGTAAGTTTCTATCGTTTTGTGGTGTTCGAAAGTGCATTATCAGGGTTTCCCTATTATGAATTGAAGGGGCAACCTGCACACGGTGTTTCAAACTTCCCCAAATAAACTGTGAAGACGTTGAACGAAAAAAGGAATCTCACACGCAAAAATGAGTTACTAAAATAAAAAGTGGATAGACATAATTGCACATAATTTGCCAACCTTTGGGCAGTATCGCGGATGGACCCACAGTGACATCAGTTATTCCTATTACTTCTCGAGACATTTGCTCCTACGTCGCGTTCAATTGGGGATAGCATGTGTGTGATCTGACGTCATACTACTACTATAATTCTAATCGCTATCATAATCATACGAAAATAACATTAGTGTAATTCACTAAAGAAATCTTCTATGTTTTTACCAATGCTCTAAAAATTTTTGTCTAATCTCTTGAGAGTTAAGGAAACGTTGGTCGCCGTTTTCATGCAATATCAATTTATAGAGCAAAAAACATGAATAATATCAACAATATGTCACATGGAAAGTCATCTACATAATATCATGATACCTAAACAACCTGGACTGGTGCATAGCGTTCTCCTTTGTGAATCGGATTGACAAACTTGGTTGATGTTATTATCAGTATTACTCTCATATGTCGGTGTACTTCTAGAAATTCAAAATATTTGTGGCTCTTGGCAAAATATTTCTTTCGATATCTTGTGCCCTGCCACCGTATCAAGGTGACCACAGTTCGTCAAAATTTATTATTTATAATTAAATACTATGCCGAATAAATGTCGGAAGCCTAAACATCCAGGCTATATTTATAGATCTTCTAAAATTTCATACAGCTAGGAGGTGGGCATCGTTTTGATGGCGCTCTCACATTGATTAAATTTTATAGCTATAAATGTCTTATTAACCGTTAAGCCGGTCAATACGGGAAAATATTGACCGAGGTTGCGACGTCAAATATCATAGGTCATGCAAGCGACCGAGGTATTTTCCCAAATATTGGCAGGCTAATATGGTTAATTAGCTACTATGGAAAATCTAAAGGCAGTTTTAACTGAAGGATACTTTCAAACATAAACTCTTCTTTGTCCTCTTGCCCTTTTATTGGAAGGCACTTAAGCTGTTTTTTAGTTATATTTCTGAAAGAAAACAACGCGTTCGAGTGCGTTCCTCTTATAGTGAATGGTTGTGTATTTTATTAGGTGTGGCAAAAGACTCTTTCATTGGGCCATTTTCATTTAATATTTTTTTTAATGATTTAATTAAGTCTCTTTGTTTTTGTCGCTAACTTGGAGCCGTATTCGCCTTCTTATTTTTATTAGAATTAAGTGTCTGGTTTGCCACTTTGCGACGATAACACGCTTTACTGTTTACAACCATCTCTTAAAGCTGGAATCTGAGTACTGCCATAGATTCAGTACTTGGCTGGTTCAACAGGTAATGTTTTGGTAGTCAATCCATCAATGTTTGCGATGATTGTATCTTGGGTGCTGAGTCAAGCAATGTTTACATTGAAATATACTCTACTATTACCTCTATTATTTCGCCTTCTAAGGAGGTAAACCTGCTCGGTGTAACTCTTCATGACAAACTCTCATTCTATCCTCACATTAAGGGAATTTGTCATCAAAATTCTTTAAAAACAAAACTCTGCTTTTAAACTTCTTCATTTTTAATTTTAGCAGATGTCTTAGACTATGAATTATTACTATTGTATTTCTTTTTTTTTAAATAGGTATTCATATTTGCATATTAGATACTTTAGCCAGAATATGGGAAAATGTTTCCTACTTTTGCGATTTTTAGGAGTTTTCGTGAAGTTCTTGTGACATTTATCCTCACAAAAGTTTCCATAATGCTCAATACCTCTCGGCTTTATTAAAGTTCTGTGACACTCTAATTGGAAATTTTGCTTTTTATCAAAAGCTTCATTTTGCTTTATGAAGCTAAACTTTAGGCTCATAAATCCACAAATACATGTAATCGCCAATTCACAGAATTTTATTCTTAAGGAAGGTGCAAAATTTCAGGAGTTTTCATTATCCTAACAGGATTAATTAATAAACCCCGCAAAACTTAATTTTTTTGTCAATAAATATTCTTAAGGTACATTTTGTTTTATATAAGCTAAAAGTTTCACCTTGTATATCTTATTTTTATGGTTGTCAATTTTTTAATTCTCATTTCCAGAAGAAAATACTTTTTGCTCTTGATAAGAATTGAGATATTTACTGTGTCTATTACACAATAGATTTTCTTATTTTTCTAAAATGGTGATTTACGTTTCGATGTTTTACATGCATTTTTCACTGCATCTTTTGTGGGACAAAATCAAAACATATAGTCATACTGTGTTGTTAATCACGGATGTATGTTGTATATTACACTTGTTAGGACGGTAGACCTGAGTTACATTGTTGATTGTACGGGTAGCTCGAATTCCTGTATCTATATGCAAATTTCCAATACTTTTTCATGATTTATGATATGGCTAAAATTTTACAGATTTCTATGTTAGGAACTTAGTATTCTTATTTTTTCTGTTTATAAGTATATATTTAAACTGCTGGGGCAAATAAAGTTTGAAATATACTGAGCTCACCTCTTTATGAACAATACCTACATAAAACATAATCATCAAAACCATTTGAAAACAATTTATATCTAATAATAAAGAGCTTTAATACAAATTAGAGTCATTCAAAAAAGTTTTCATAACATAGAATCATACAGAAAATAATCTTTTATATATTGCAAAAATTAGAATATTTAGGAACATTGTGAAGTCATACCGTGCTATGGATGACGTGTAGTTACTGAAAATATTGCTATTGCTATCCTGGAGAGTTATTATCCATATAAGAGTTAGTAAAGTTAGCCTCAGATTTCCAAATGGAACGTTCATTTTATTCTATCATAAAAGGATTTCCTAAAAGGATTGCTAACATTTCACTAATTTTAGGAAAAGTCATGAAATATTTTGTCACTACCTTTAACGGTTCCGAGATATCTAATTTGATAGAATGCAGCGGGGATTGTAGACCGTGCATTATAGGGTTAAAGAGTGGATGCGTTTCTTCCATACATACCAGTAATTTGAAAATTTATGTGGGTCAGTTTCCAATCTAAAACTAACTCCTATACCTTAAGAAATGGTAATAGTTGGAGGTCCCACCAGCGAAAACAAAATTGCACTAAACGGTTTTTGTTTTCGGGGTAGTTTAGCTCGGAATAATATGGCAGCTCACGTGAAAATTATAACAGATTTGAATGAGTTTAAATTTGCTATCGAACCACTTCAAAAGTATTGCTGCTGTAAGAACTGTGGGACCTGCTAAAGAGGTGGGTGGGTGGGGTGGGTGGTTGGTTTTTACTGTAAATTTTATATATTTTGTATTTTGTATATTCGTTATATGAATAATATACTTTTTAGCGTAAGTTTAACTTTAATTTATGTTTTAATGTTGGTGTAAATTACTACTTGTAACTATGTCCAAACTAACTTCAAATGAATAATAATCACCTTACAAATACGCGAAACGGATGGAATTACGTGCAGTCATCAGAAAGTTATGTCAGTTTGTGAAAATACTACAATAAGCAAGCTATAAAACCAAATACAATTATCACCATGCTGGATGTTACAGATAAACCACTGTTACAATAATCTGTTCGACAACATGTCGCCTAAAATTAAAGAGTAATGAAATATGGAACAATAAACAAGTAAGTAGGAATCAAAGTGTTTGTTTGGTTGATCATAACAAGGCAACAATTAAAGATCTGAGAAAAACGCAGATGTCAATTAGAAGCGCATTTAAGTAAATTACGTTAGTAAAGAATAACTAACAATGTCATACAACGAGCCTCGTTAGGACAGTTAAGCAAAATCATTAAGGAGATTCCGGAAGCTCATATTAAGGATTTTGAAAAATTAATTATTCGGCAGATGGTCATTCATCAAATTGTAAATGTCACAATAGTTCCCCTCAAACTACAGAATATATATACCTACACCCTCTATACACCACATTTCTTAAATGATTCCTGAGTCCTGTTTCTATCTCGTTGCATACTGATCTTGTGCAATCTCCTCTCTGTTTTACACATCACCATGTTTTTTGTTCCAACAGTATACCTTGAATTGACAATTTCTTCGTTATTTTTACGCACGTGTCACGACCCAAAGGACATTGGTTTTGTCATTTGATTGTTGTTAACTCCAAAATAGCAATTGATGCAGTAAGCTACAAAAAGCAAGAAAAACGATATCACCAAAAAGTAGAACACAATATTGTACCGGTAAATTGTCATGAAAATACATGGAGATGGTGTTATTGGAACTTACCTTGGAAAATTGTCGCAGCAAATAATACTATTATCAGTAAAATTTCATTTTTACTTCAAAGGTGTCTGAACATGGTCCTTTGTATGTCCTTAAAACTCTAACAACAACAACAAAAAAAAACAACGATCTCTCTGTTCTGGAATTTATAGAGAAAGACAGCTCAGCTTTGAAGAAAGGAACAATTTTCGGAGGTATGATTATTTTTTAGATTTAGTTAATACCTTATATCTTATATATTTAAATCTGTATATACTCCAAAAGTTAATTTTGTGATAGGTAGTGTAGTGTGTGAGTGAGATATTTCACAATTTGTAAATATTTTTAACTGAGATTTAGTATTGAAAATTATAAATCTGTTCACTGCAAAGTCTGAAAGTATTTTTGGTTGATTATAAATTAGAAAGTGGAAAGAATTAAGAATAAGTTAGGATTCAGAAGTCGAAAAAATACTGCTTTTTATGTAAATTTTTTTTATTTTATTAAATTTTTATTTGTAGCAAGTTTTTTGAGGTACTTGGCACTATCACGTCATTATCATGACGTTAAAATGTAATGCCGACTACATGTTGGTCACAATTGAATTCATGTGCCTTTTTTCGATGGGCTCAATACATGAAATTAAACGCCTAATTATTGCGTTAACCGTTGCCGTTTGGGGCCCATATTGGCTTTGAGTTATGGCACAAATTGATTTCTTCAGTAAAGCTTTATATTAAATATGATTCGACGTAAACATGTAATATCGTTTTTAACAAACAAACTTCTCCCAAGTTCTGTGATTTTTATTTTTGGCCACAAAAAGTTGACTGCGTTATTACATAGAGTTTTTATCAAATGGTTAGTATAGCGTGTAAAAACATTTTACACAGTATGATAGTATTAAACTAATACTAAATGTTAGGTGAATAAATTTTTACGAATAAACTCAGAGTTGCCCAAAATGTCTTGGGAAACCTAATACTAATGGACGGCGAGGGACCCTGCCTTGTCGGCTATCCTATATAGTAATACCCGATTCTCTGTCTGTTTGTCTGTTTGTTTGTTTGTCTGTTTGTTTGTTTGTCTGTCACGCAAAATGGTAAACGCCAATTACGAGAGAGATCGAGGATCAGCAACGTAAGATCACACATAAATTATTTTTTCCTCTGCTACGTCAATTTGATCCGATGCATTGCGACCCAAAGCAAACGCAAGATTTGGGGAGAATTATCTCAAGAACCAATAGGAATAATTGATGTTTTTGGGGATCCACGACATTGGCAATGGGGTAACAAAAAGGTTTGGGGAAAATTTAGGGACGGGACTCTGTGACATCATTGAAATCTTTGATCAAGGATATCTCTGTAATAGTTCGTCATAGAGACATGTTCCAATACATTTTCTTGATCAGCATTTCGAGTTCTATAAGCTGGTAGCACTTTCAAATAGCTTTCTGAAATTTTATTATTTTCTTATCTGGAAGAACGCACACTGAAAGTTTTCATGGGCAATGAGCGACACTGCCTTGGCGGCTATATTAGTATAATAGAAGCAAATGACGCCACGTGAATGTTTTGACACGGGGGGCATTGCATCCCCAATGGAACGCGACGTTTAGTGACAATGGGATAACTGACGCTTTTGGGTCGGCGTTATTGGGTGATGGGGTGACGAAAAAAAATTGGGTCTAAAACGTTTTGGGCACGGGTGTGACGTTATCAAAATCTTTGATCTAGTACTTGTACTTATACGCACACGCATTTGTCTATTAAACAAATTTAACGTTTTTTGTTTGTTTTTTCACTTAGGACTAACCAAGGCTTCACCCTATTCTGCTTGGGGGTGGGGGGAAATTGGCCTGCGGTATTTTTAAATCTAAATAACTCTTTAACCGAATTTCCTAAAATTTTGAGACTTTTCCTAAATTTAATTAAATTGTCTGAAATTTAAATAAAACAACAAGTGACCACGCCTTTCTGTCAGGGGGTGGCCGTTTTGTCAACCATTGTGTTTTTTAAAAAGTTAGCCTTTTGTTTTCCAAATTGGAATGTACCCAATCAACTTCATTCTTTAATGAATTGAACTTTTATGATTACCAGTTGAACTTTGGAGTAATTTATGGGCCAGTAATTATAACTTACAGACCAGATTTGACAATTTACAGACCAGATTTTTAATTTACAAAGCTGACCTTTCAACTACTTTGGGAAGCTGTTTTTGAAAGTGATTCTATTCATTGCATCATATGCTACTTATTATTGTGTGACAGAGTCCTTTTTTATCTTATTTCAATCAGTTGAAGTAACATGTAGCCAGATGTCCGAAGCAATATTTCTGAAAAAATTTCAAAATTTTTAAATTTTTGAGCAATCACCAAATTCTCCTAGCATTTAAGCAATTTCTACAATGATCGAAATTTGAGCATATTGTTGTATTTACGTAAAGAATAATGTAAAACTTTTCAAAAAAATTAATTTTACCTTTAATTTATGCTTTTCAAAAACTTACGGAAATTTCAAAATTATTCACAAATTAGATAAATTGATGACGTCATAACAAATTCATCATAACAAAATTTGTCATAACAAAGTGCTGAGATTGTGGAACACAAGCAGTTTGATGACATCATTTGTAATTATTCTTGTAGCAAACAGGTTACTTAAAAACTTTTAAGTTTAATGCCATAGGCATCAATGGTTTAGCAGGCATTATCTAGGCGCCAGCCGAATTGACCCCCGCCCCCAACATCCCTCAAAAGGACAAAAGCTTGGTAGGCATAAAATTAAAACGCTTATAGTATTATATATAAGATCTAAAAATGATAATATCTATTGCTTGTACGCAAAAAGATTCTACCAAGTGTGATATACAGGGTGATTGGAAAAAAAGGACATCTGTAATAACTGGTCTTAATGGCATCTTAAATTTCATGAAATTTTACCCTTATCACCTTTAAATATAGGTGTTTAACGGAAATCGTTTTCAACATCAATATGCATACCACTATATTGCATGGCATTGCATTGTAGTTATAAACAATTAAAAATTGTAACCGCACGGTTTGCAAGTTTATTTCAACATTGAAAGTAATACCTTTTTCCTACAAAAACAAGGTTGTAATCAAGAACTCTTTTTGCCATTGTCTTGATAAAGGTTTTTGAACGAACTATTAGCGAAAGGAGTTCCAAGAGAAAGGCTGGTCAAAAGGTGGTTTACAACATCTCCTTGATAAAATTGATAAAAACGTATCGGTAAGACGTTTCATGCCAGGACAGAATAAACCAATTTAAACACCTACTTTACTGATAAAAAATTGTATTTGCTGCAATGTCCTCGGAATGCCCAAAATGATCGTGTATTTTCTTCGTTTTCAAGTCATATCTTTGTACTCTAGTTTCTGTTTTCGTTGATATCACCAAAAAAGTTACGAAAGAAAATTGAGCAGACTGCTATCCCATATATATATATCTTGAAATATAATGCACAATGAATATAAGCTCCTTAAAAATAAGAAATAATCATCATTAGTATGAATCATACAGCCAATAAGGTATGGTCACAAATGCAGGAATAAACTAGCTTGAGCTGAATTATACTTAATTTGTATTTCTCGTCATCAAAAATACAGCTTCTCTCATCGGGCATGGTTTGTCACCAATCTCTTTTTCCCAATATTTATTACTGATAATAGCTTGCTTTAATTTATTAAGTGAAATTACATCACTTTGTATAACGCAATTTGATTAATGTAAAACACCTTCTGAAATGATGTCTTGTGAAAGTTGATTGATTGTGTAAAAGTCTGGCAAATTAATAATCATTATCCTTTTGTTGATATCGTATGTTGCTTGAAGATAATTTCTATCTCTTTCGGTTACTACTTGGTCTATTATATTATATTACGTAAAAATGCTGAACTAATGTGTCCTTTGCACAAATGAGTAGGAAAAGTTGGCAAAAAGTGTGACATTTTGAAAATGAAATTGGTCATTCCCTAACTTGAGAAGCAATATTGAAATTTAGTATTTTACTGTGCACTGAACATATGTGGGAACGAAGTTGACGGACTTACAATACTTGAATTGCATCGCACAAGGAGCATTTGAAGAGAGGTGCAAACATTTTGATTTCTCGTATAGATTCTTGTCTAAAAATGCCGTGGTGTGGCCATTGCTTCGAAACCCAAATAATGAATGTCCCGATTCTAAGTGTTATAGAAAGTGTAACCATGAATATTGCACACTTGATATTTCACATAATATGTTGAAACAAATGTTGCATTCTTAAGATTTCTCAAAATTCTTTTATCTAACCTAATTATTCTTCTGAAGATAGCAAATTTCAAATAACTAATGAAATCATATTCTACGACGTTAGATTTCACACACCATGGGTCGGGGAGCATAATTTGTATTTAGTCACCTTTTTCCGTATAGTCAAATGTCTATTTTGGAAGCAGACTACTTATGTGCATAGTCTCTTAAAGGAAAGATTCACATCTGTCTTTCTTTAATTGAGAATAATTTTGCCGTCCTCATCATGTATCTAGAAGGTAGCCCGGCTTGAAAGTAGTCTGACTGATATCGCCCAATCACAGTAGTTTCCCTGGTATACATTTCCGACAGACCTGTTATCTAACGTATTATTCTTATACCGAACAGCAGCATAAGTAGACAGGAGCCTAACCAGACAGTTTTGCAAATGTATGAAAACTTACCCAATCTACTCCAATGTTGTCGAACTTTCGATTGTTAGGAATTTATAAACACCTTTTAACACTATACAGAGATTGAATGTATTGTGAAAGAAAAAAAATTGTTTATAACGTTGAATCTATTTGTTAAATTAGGGTAAAAGAGATTTAAACACAAGATCCTGATATATATGTTAAGGAAGGGACCGATAATGGAAACCTTAGGTTATCACATTTTAAAATAAACTTAAAATGCCAATTATTTCCACTCTTAGTTGCTGTCCATAATAATGAATCTTATGAAGTGCCGGTTTAGAAAGTCTTATATGTCTGACATTCCCTATAAGGAGGTTGCAATTAATGCAGTCAAATACCTTGCTCTAATCCAAATAGACCCCTTACACATATTTATCACCCTTTGATTCGCGTTGGTGGTTGTATAACATATGGAGAATGAAATGTTGCATACTTTGACCACACAGAACGAAAGTTCGTATGATTCCATAACCCTTAAAGATATCGAAAGAAGTTATTTAATCTATTTATGTAGTGAATTCGAGAGTAAGATCTGATTTACAATCGAGATCTGTTAAAACGTTTGCTACGTATTTTGTATGAACACAGATAAAAATCTACTTCTAGTAACCTTCTTTATTGATTGCACTCAGCAAATATAATCCCGAAAAGTTTCACAATGAATTCATGTTCAAAAAAAATAAAAAGTTAAACATAATTACAAATACTACTTTTCGAATGGATCTTAACATATCCACGACTGGTTCACTAATTATTTTCCATTGCCTCTCTCACAAGTTGTTTCGGCATCAATTTCTGCATCAATTCATCACTAACGTATTTTTTATCTCCCAGAGCGCTAGCCACCTTCCAACCATGTTTCAACAAAAATCTTCCAGCACCTCTCAGAAACTTTCTAAACCATCCTCTTCGTCTCCTTCTTGGATCTTGCTGGATAAGAGATTGATGTAATTTGCCATTGTTTAATTCTAAATATTGTACAATTATATAAAAAATTATAAAATCAAAGTTTAGTATTAATGCCGTGCACGATTTCTTTCAGTTTCACTGGATGAAAACGTTCTTAGGTAAAAAATCTTTTCGTGAGTAATTCCTGTCAATATCTTAAAAAAGGTTGAGTTGTTATAAAAATATATATTACCATCAGTCGAAAGAACATCGTCGTCATCACTTTCCACGTCGTTAAGTAGTTCCATGAGTTCGCTTCCATGAATTACATCCTGAGGGAAGAATTTGTGAGGATTTTCCTTTTCGTCAAACTGATACGCAGCTTAAATAAAATAATAATTGTTGAAGATATTATACATATATTCATACTTGGAAACTCAACGCAATTCGTCTGAAGAAACACGAAAGTACTTACCACAGACTGTAAAGAATGCAATGATAAATAAGGCTAATATCTTCATGTTTGCAAGTATGTTAATGATAATATCCAACTTTTGGATTTCTTTATTTATACCGTTTTTTTTTATAAAATTGATAATGATAAATGATCTTGATCTTACATAATTGTAATGAAAACTGTCCAGGCGAGATCTTAATCAAGCGTGGATCGATTATAATAATTCTTGTTGAAGGGTAAAAAAAACAAGGTCATGTTTATTAAAAAATGAATTTCCAATTACTTTTTGTATTATTATATTTATCAAATATAGATTCGCAGGCATTTGCTGCCTAAATGAGTTGCTCATATAATATGTGATCGTATTTTAGTGGATTTTGAACGGTTAATTTATTGCTGTTACTGGGTATAAGGAAGTTGAAATTATACTTCATCTCGTGTGCAGATAAGGATAGATATAAATCTATGATCTTAATAACATAAAATTGATCCTTTAAATGTTTATATCAGCAGATGACAGTTGATAAGGAAGCTTCTTCACGTAAATAAAACGGTTTTGTTACCAAGGATACCTTTAATCAATAAAATAGAATCTCCATAAATCGTATCAACGACTTGTGGCCTTGTGGTAGTGGTAGATGGGTTACCGTTTTCACAGAAGACATGATTTCTGCTGAAACTTTCTATATCTCATTATCTAGATCACTAAAATAGTTGTAGCCTTAAACAAGGTACCAAGAATAATTGATGGTTAATTTTTAGTCATTCACATTCATATTTAATGTAACAAAGAAGTCGTCAGGGAAGGTCTTAATACGATCCGATATGTCCTTTAGGGAGACGTATCGCAAAGTCTATTTTCCAGCTCTCCGTCTTCAAGAAGTCTGATAATATTCTGACTTTTAGAAGACTAGACCCATAATAAAAAAGATATCTAAAAGACAAATCATCAATGAAATCTATCGAATCTGTCTTGAATTTATGAAATATTAGATATTTTTTAATTGAATAAATTAAAAGGCAAGATAGGACACACATTTTTGAACAAAGAAAAAAAAATCCAATACATTCTCTCAGATTAAATAACTTTTATGAGCAGATAAATTTGTTCACTGCTTTCACCACAAAGGCAGGAATACCTGGCAAATTTTACACTTAATTGCCACCTTCACATTGAGCGGATGGAGGTTTTATATCTATAAGTCTGAGCCTTACTACGTAGCGTATATACATTAGAACAATCCTTATTGAGAAATTCTTATTTGTTTAATAATTGGGGCATGATAAAGGCGTCCTCTTTATAAAGACATTACCTATGAGAATTTAACAATTAATCCACGCATCCATACATGCAGTATATGTCAGTCATAAAGAGATTTCACTCTATATTATTATTATTATTATTAATGTTTACCCAGGATTACCTCTTCAGTTCTTAGAAAGGTTATCAATTAGGGTACTGCGATAAAGGTTCCAGAGGATTTAAAGCCTCCATCGGGGCTACGAAAGCCCCAAGTATGCTTCAACTGCTCAACCAGACATTCGCCTTAGATATCAATCCCGCTATTAAGCTGCGTTGCTAAGCTGAATTGATCGATTCACACTGTTATAGTGGCTGGCATGGTTCTGCCAGGACTTGAGCCCTGACCTCCCGTACTGAAGGTGAGCACTCTACTACAAGGCCACAAGTCCTTGATACGATTTATGGAGATTCTATTCTATTGATTAAAGGTATCTTTGGTACCAAAACCGTTTCATTTATGTAAAGGAGCTTCCTTGTCAACTGTCATCTGCTGATACCAACATTTAAAGGAACAATTTTATGTTATTAAGATCATAGATTTATATCTATCCTTATCTGCACACGAAATGAAGTATAGATTCAACTTCCTTATACCCAGTAACAGCAATAAATTAGCCGTTCAAAATCCACTAAAATACGATCACATATTATATGAGCGATTCATTTAGGCAGCAAATGCCTGCGAATCTATATTTGATAAATATAATAATACAAAAAGTAATTGGAAATTCATTTTTTCATAAACATGACCTTGTTTTTTTTACCCTTCAACAAGAATTCTTATAATCGATCCACCCTTGATTAAGATCTCGCCTGGACAGTTTTCATTACGATTATGTAAGATCAAGATCATTTATCATTATCAATTTTATAAAAAAAAAACGGTATAAATAAAGAAATCCAAAAGTTGGATATTATCATTAACATACTTGCAAACATGAAGATCTTAGGCTTATTTGTCATTGCATTCTTTACAGTCTGTGGTAAGTACTTTCGTGCTTCTTCAGACGAATTGCATTGAGTTTCCAAGTATGAATATATGTATAATTTCTTCAACTATTATTATTTTATTTAAGCTGCGTATCAGTTTGACGAAAAGGAAAATCCTCACAAATTCTTCCCTCAGGATGTAATTCATGGAAGCGAACTCATGGAACTACTTAACGACGTGGAAAGTGATGATGACGATGTTCTTTCGACTGATGGTAATATATACTTTTATAACAACTCAACCTTTTTTAAGATATTGACAGGAATTACTCACGAAAAGATTTTTTACCTAAGAACGTTTTCATCCAGTGAAACTGAAAGAAATCGTGCACTGCATTAATACTAAACTTTGATTTTATAATTTTTTATATAATTGTACAATATTTAGAATTAAACAATGGCAAATTACATCAATCTCTTATCCAGCAAGATCCAAGAAGGAGACGAAGAGGATGGTTTAGAAAGTTTCTGAGAGGTGCTGGAAGATTTTTGTTGAAACATGGTTGGAAGGTGGCTAGCGCTCTGGGAGATAAAAAATACGTTAGTGATGAAATGATGCAGAAATTGATGCCGAAACAACTTGTGAGAGAGGCAATGGAAAATAATTAGTGAACCAGTCGTGGATATGTTAAGATCCATTCGAAAAGTAGTATTTGTAATTATGTTTAACTTTTTATTTTTTTTGAACATGAATTCATTGTGAAACTTTTCGGGATTATATTTGCTGAGTGCAATCAATAAAGAAGGTTACTAGAAGTAGATTTTTCTCTGTGTTCATACAAAATATGTAGCAAACTTTTTAATAGATCTCGATTGTAAATCAAATCTTACCCTCGAATTCACTACATAAATAGATTAAATAACTTCTTTCGATATATTTAAGGGTTATGGAATCATACGAACTTTCGTTCTGGGTGGTCAAAGTATGCAACATTTCCTTCTCCATATGTTATACAACCACCAACGCGAATCAAAAGGTGATAAATATGTGAAAGGGGTCTATTTGGATTAGAGTAAGGTATTTGACTGCATTAACTGCAACCTACTTATAGGGATTGTCAGACATATAAGACTTTCTAAACCGGCTCTTCATAAGATTCATTATTATGGACAGCGACGAAGAGTGGAAATAATTGGCACTTTAAGTTATTTTTAAAATGTGATAACCTAAGGTTTCCATTACCGGTACCTCCCTTTACATATATATCAGGATCTTGTGTTTAAATCTCTTTTACCCTAATTTAACAAATAGATTCAACGTTATAAATAATTTTTTTTCTTTCACAATACATTCAATCTCTGTAGAGTGTTAAAAGGTGTTTATAAATTCCTAACAATCGAAAGTTCGACAACATTGGAGTAGATTGGGTAAGTTTTCATACATTCCCAAAACTGTCTGGTTAGGCTCCTGTCTACTTATGCTGCTGTTCGGTATAAGAATAATACCTTAGATAACAGGTCTGTCGGAAATGTGTACCAGGGAAACTACTGTGATTGGGCGATATCAGTCAGACTACTTTCAAGTCGGGCTACCTTCTAGATACATGATGAGGACGGCAAAATTATTCTCAATTAAAGAAAGACAGATGTGAATCTTTCATTTCAGAGACTATGCACATAAGTAGTCTGCTTCCAAAATAGACATTTGACTATACGGAAAAAGGTGACTAAATACAAATTATGCTCCCCGACCCATGGTGTGTGAAATCTAACGTCGTAGAATATGATTTCATTAGTTATTTGAAATTTGCTATCTTCAGAAGGATAATTAGGTTAGATAAAAGAATTTTGAGAAATCTTAAGAATGCAACATTTGTTTCAACATATTATGTGAAATATCAAGTGTGCAATATTCATGGTTACACTTTCTATAAAACTTAGAATCTGGACATTCATTATTTGGGTTTCGAAGCAATGGCCACACCACGGCATTTTTAGACAAGAATCTATACGAGAAATCAAAATGTTTGCACCTCTCTTCAAATGCTCCTTGTGTGATGCTATTCAAGTATTGTAAGTCCGTCAACTTCGTTCCCACATATGTTCAGTGCACAGTAAAATACTAAATTTCAATATTGCTTCTCAAGTTAGGGAATGACCAATTTCATTTTCAAAATGTCACACTTTTTGCCAACATTTTCTATTCATTTGTGCAGAGGACACATTAGTTAAGCATTTTTACGTAATATAATATAATAGACCAAGCAGTAACCGAAAGAGATAGAAATTATCTTCAAACAACATACGATATCAACAAAAGGATAATGATTATCAATTTGCCAGACTTTTACAAAATCAATCAACTTTTTCAAGACATCATGCACATCATTTCAGAAGGTGTTTTATATTAATCAAATTGCGTTATACAAAGTGATGTAATTTTACTTAATTAATTAAAGCAAGCTATTGTCAGTCATAACTATTGGTAAAAAGAGATTGGTGTCAAACCATACCCGCTGAGAGAAGCTGTATTTTTGATGACGAGAAATACAAATTAAGTATAATTCAGCTCAAGCTAGTTTATTCCTGCATTTGCGACCATACCTTATTGGCTGTATGATTCATACTAATGATGATTATTTCTTATTTTTAAGGAGCTTATAACCATTGTGCATTATATTTCAAGATATATATATATGGGATAGCAGTCTGCTCAATTTTCTTTCGTAACTTTTTTGGTGATATCAACGAAAACAGAAAGTAGAGTACAAAGATATGATTTGAAAACGAAGAAAATACACGATGATTTTGGGCATTCCAAGGACTTTGCAGCTAATACAATTTTTTATCTGTAAAGTAGGTGTTTAAATTGGTTTATTCTGTCCTGGCATGAAACGTCCTACCGATACGTTTTTATCAATTTTGTCAAGGAGATGTTGTAAATCACCTTTTCACCAGCCTTTCTCTTGGAACTCCTTTCGCTAATAGTTCGTTCCAAAACCATTATCAAGACAATGGCAAAAAGAGTTCTTGATTACAACCTTGTTTTTGTAGGAAAAAGGTATTACTTTCAATGTTGAAATAAACTTGCAAACCGTGCGGTTACATATTTTAATTGTTTATAACTACAATGCAATGCCATGCAATATAGTGGTATGCATATTGATGTAGTAAACGATTTCCGTTAAACACCTATATTTAAAGGTGATAAGGGTAAAATTTGATGAAATTTAAGAAATTTTAAAATTTCCGTAAGTTTTTGAAAAGCATAAATTAAAGGTAAAATTATTTTTTTTGAAAAGTTTTACATTATTCTTTACGTAAATACAACAATATGCTCAAATTTCGATCATTGTAGAAATTGCTTTAATGCTAGGAGAATTTGGTGATTGCTCAAAAATTTAAAAATTTTGAAATTTTTTGAGAAATATTGCTTCGGACATCTGGCTACACGTTACTTCAACTGATTGAAATAAGATAAAAAAGGACTCTCTCACACTATAATAAGTAGCATATGATGCAATGAATAGAATCACTTTCAAAAACAGCTTCCCAAAGTAGTTGAAAGGTCAGCTTTGTAAACTAAAAATCTGGTCTGTAAATTGTCAAATCTGGTCTGTAAGTTATAATTACTGGCCCATAAATTACTTCAAAGTTCAACTGGTAATCATAAAAGTTCAATTCATTAAAGAATGAAGTTGATTGGGTACATTCCAATTTGGAAAACAAAAGGCTAACTTTTAAAAAAACACAATGGTTGACTAAGCGGCCACCCCCTGACAGAAAGGCGTGGTCACTTGTTTTTGTTTTTAATTTTCAGACAATTTAATTAAATTTAGGAAAACTCTCAAACTTTTAGGAAATTCGGTTAAAGAGTTATTTAGATTTAAAAATACCGCAGGCCAATTTCCCCCCACCCCCAAGCAGAATAGGGTGAAGCCTTGGTTAGTCCTAAGTGAAAAAACAAACAAAAAACGTTAAATTTGTTTAATAGACAAATGCGTATGCGTACAAGTACAAGTACTAGATCAAAGATTTTGATAACGTCACACCCGTGCCTAAAAAGTTTTAGACCCAATTTTTTTTCGTCACCCCATCCCCCAATAACGCCGACCCCAAAAGCGTCAGTTATCCCATTGTCACTAAACGTCGCGTTCCATTGGGGATGCAATGCCCCCCGTGTCAAAACATTCACGTGTCGTCATTTGCTTCTATTATACTAATATAGCCGCCAAGGCGGTGTCGCTCACCGCCCATGAAAACTTTCAGTGTGCGTTCTTCCAGATAAGAAAATAATAAAATTTCAGAAAGCTATTTGAAAGTGCTACCAGCTTATAGAACTCGAAATGCTGATCAAGAAAATGTATTGGACCATGTCTCTATGACGAACTATTACAGAGATATCCTTGATCAAAGATTTCAATGACGTCACAGAGTCCCGTCCCTAAATTTTCCCCAAACCTTTTTGTTACACCATCGCCAATGTCGTGGATCCCCAAAAACATCAATTATTCCTATTGGTTCTTGAGATAATTCTCCCCAAATCTCGCGTTCGATTTGGGTCGCAATGCATCAGTTCATATTGACATAGCACAAGAAAAAATAATTTATGTGTGATCTTACGTTGCTGATCCTCGATCTCTCTCGTAATTGATGTTTACAATTTTGCGTGACAGACAAACAGACAAACAAACAAACAGACAAACAGACAGAGAATCGGGTATTACTATATAGGATAGCCGACAAGGCAGGGTCCCTCGCCGACCATTAGTATTAGGTTTCCCAAGACATTTTGGGCAACTCTGAGTTTATTCGAAAAAATTTATTCACCTAACATTTAGTATTAGTTTATTACTATCATACTGTGTAAAATGTCTTACACGCTATACTAACCATTTGATAATAACTCTATGTAATACAAAAACGCAGTCAACTGCCGCCTTAAAATCTTTCATCAATTCATATATATTTTACCTACCATACTAAGCATTTGATAACACCGTGTATTGAAGTAAAACTATTGATTTCTCCTATTTTTGTCGCCAAAAATAAAAATTACAAAACTTGGAAGAAGTTTGTTTGTTAAAAATGATATTACATGTTTACGTCGAATCATATTTAATATAAAGCTTTATTGAAGAAATCAATTTGAGCCATAACTCAAAGCCAATATGGGCCCCAAACGGCAACGGTTAACGCAATAATTAGGCGTTTAATTTCATGTATTGAGTCCATCGAAAAAAGGCACATGAAAAACATTTTACACAGTATGATAGTAATAAACTAATACTAAATGTTAGGTGAATAAATTTTTTCGAATAAACTCATAGTTGCACAAAATGTCTTGGGAAACCTAATACTAATGGACGGCGAGGGACCCTGCCTTGTCGGCTATCCTATATAGTAATACCCGATTCTCTGTCTGTTTGTCTGTTTGTTTGTTTGTCTGTTTGTTTGTTTGTCTGTCACGCAAAATGGTAAACGCCAATTACGAGAGAGATCGAGGATCAGCAACGTAAGATCACACATAAATTATTTTTTCTTGTGCTACGTCAATATGAACCGATGCATTGCGACCCAAATCAAACGCGAGATTTGGGGAGAATTATCTCAAGAACCAATAGGAATAATTGATGTTTTTGGGGATCCACGACATTGGCGATGGGGTAACAAAAAGATTTGGGGAAAATTAAGGGACGGGACTCTGTGACGTCATTGAAATCTTTGATCAAGGATATCTCTGTAATAGTTCGTCATAGAGACATGGTCCAATACATTTTCTTGATCAGCATTTCGAGTTCTATAAGCTGGTAGCACTTTCAAATAGCTTTCTGAAATTTTATTATTTTCTTATCTGGAAGAACGCACACTGAAAGATTTCATGGGCGGTGAGCGAAACCGCCTTGGCGGCTATATTAGTATAATAGAAGCAAATGACGCCACGTGAATGTTTTGAGACGGGGGGCATTGCATCCCCAATGGAACGCGACGTTTAGTGACAATGAGATAACTGACGCTTTTGGGGTCGGCGTTATTGGGGGATGGAATGACGAATAAAAATTGGGTCTAACACTATTTAGGCACGGGTGTGACGTTATCAAAATCTTTGATCTAGTACTTGTACTTATACGCATGCGCACTTGTCTATTAAACAAATTTAACGTTTTTTGTTTGTTTTTTCACTTAGGACTAACCAAGGCTTCAACCTATTCTGCTTGGGGGTGGGGGGAAATTGGCCTGCGGTATTTTTAAATCTAAATAACTCTTTAACCGAATTTCCTAAAATTTTGAGACTTTTCCTAAATTTAATTAAATTGTCTGAAAATTAAAAAAAAAAACAAGTGACCACGCCTTTTTTTCAGGGGGTGGCCGTTTTGTCAACCATTGTGTTTTTTTAAAAATTAGCCTTTTGTTTTCCAAATTGGAATGTACCCAATTAACTTCATTCTTTAAAGAATTGAACTTTTATGATTACCAGTTGAACTTTGGAGTAATTTATGGGCCAGTAATTATAACTTACAGACCAGATTTGACAATTTACAGACCAGATTTTTAATTTACAAAGCTGACATTTCAACTACTTTGAGAAGCTGTTTTTGAAAGTGATTCTATTCATTGCATCATATGCTACTTATTATTGTGTGAGAGAGTCCTTTTTTATCTTATTTCAATCAGTTGAAGTAACATGTAGCCAGATGTCCGAAGCAATATTTCAAAAAAAATTTTAAAATTTTAAAATTTTTGATCAATCACCAAGTTCCCCTAGCATTAAAGCAATTTCTACAATGATTGAAATTTGAGCATATTGTTGTATTTACGTAAAGAATAATGTAAAACTTTTCAAAAAAAATAATTTTACCTTTAATTTATGCTTTTCAAAAACTTACGGAATTTCAAAATTATTCACAAAGTAGATAAATTGATGACGTCATAACAAATTCATCATAACAAAATTCGTCATAACAAAGTGCTGAGATTGTGGAACACAAGCAGTTTGATGACATCATTTGTAATTATTCTTGTAGCAAACAGGTTACTTAAAAACTTTTAAGTTTAATGCCATAGGCATCAATGGTTTAGCAGACATTATCTAGGCGCCAGTCGAATTGACCCCCGCCCCGAACATCCCTCCAAAGGACAAAAGCTTGGTAGGCATAAAATTAAAACGCTTACAGTATTATATATAAGATCTGAAAATGATAATTTCTATTGCTTGGACGCAGAAAGATCCTACCAAGTGTGATATACAGGGTAATTGGAAAAAAAGGACTTCTGTAATAACTGGTCTTAATGACATCTTAAATTTCATCAAATTTTACCCTTATCACCTTTAAATATAAGTGTTTAACGGAAATCGTTTTCAATATCAATATGCATACCACTATATTGCATGGCATTGCATTGTAGTTATAAACAATTAAAAATTGTAACCGCACGGTTTGCAAGTTTATTTCAACATTGAAAGTAATACCTTTTTCCTACAAAAACAACGTTGTAATCAAGAACTCTTTTTGCTATTGCCTTGATAAAGGTTTTGGAACGAACTATTAGCGAAAGGAGTTCCCAGAGAAAGGCTGGTCAAAAGGTGGTTTACAACAACTCCTTGACAAAATTGATAAAAACGTATTGGTAGGACGTTTCATGCCAGGACAGAATAAACCAATTTAAACACCTACTTTACTGATAAAAAATTGTATTAGCAGCAAAGTCCTCGGAATGCCCAAAATCATCGTGTATTTTCTTCGTTTTCAAGTCATATCTTTGTACTCTACTTTCTGTTTTCGTTGATATCACCAAAAAAGTTACGAAAGAAAATTGAGCAGACTGCTATCCCATATATATATATCTTGAAATATAATGCACAATGGTTATAACCTCCTTAAAAATAAGAAATAATCATCATTACTATGAATCATACAGCCAATAAGGTATGGTCGCAAATGCAGGAATAAACCAGCTTCAGCTGAATTATACTTAATTTGTATTTCTCGTCATCAAAAATACAGCTTCTCTCAGCGGGTATGGTTTGACACCAATCTCTTTTTCCCAATATTTATGACTGATAATAGCTTGCTTTAATTAATTAAGTGAAATAACATCACTTTGTATAACGCAATTTGATTAATGTAAAACACCTTCTGAAATGATGTGCATGATATCTTGTGAAAGTTGATTGATTTTGTAAAAGTCTGGCAAATTAATAATCATTATCCTTTTGTTGATATCGTATTTTGTTTGAAGATAATTTCTATCTCTTTCGGTTACTACTTGGTCTATTATATTATATTACGTAAAAATGCTGAACTAATGTGTCCTTTGCACAAATGAATAGGAAAAGTTTGCAAAAAGTTCGACATTTTGAAAATGAAATCGGTCATTCCCTAAATTGAGAAGCAATATTGAAATTTGGTATTTCACTGTGCACTGAACATATGTGGGAACGAAGTTGACGGACTCACAATACTTGAGTTGCATCACACAAGGAGCATTTGAAGAGAGGTGCAAACATTTTGATTTCTCGTATAGGTTCTTGTCTAAAAATGCCGTGGTGTGGCCATTGCTTCGAAACCCAAATAATGAATGTCCCGATTCTAAGTTTTATAGAAAGTGTAACCATGAATATTGCACACTTGATATTTCACATAGTATGTTGAAACAAATGTTGCATTCTTAAGATTTCTTAAAATTCTTTTATCTAACCTAATTATTCTTCTGAAGATAGCGAATTTTAAATAACTAATGAAATCATATTCTACGACGTTAGATTTCACACACCATGGGTCGGGGAGCATAATTTGTATTTAGTCACCTGTTTCCGTATAGTCAAATGTCTATTTTGGAAGCAGACTACTTATGTGCATAGTCTCTGAAATGAAAGATTCAGATCTGCCTTTCTTTAATTGAGAATAATTTTGCCGTCCTCATCATGTATCTAGAAGGTAGCCCGACTTGAAAGTAGTCTGACTGATATCGCCCAATCACAGTAGTTTCCCTGGTACACATTTCCGACAGACCTGTTATCTAAGGTATTATTCTTATAGCGAACAGCAGCATAAGTAGACAGGAGCCTAACCAGACAGTTTTGCGAATGTATGAAAACTTACCCAATCTACTCCAAGGTTGTCGAACTTTCGATTGTTAGGAATTTATAAACACCTTTTAACACTCTACAGAGATTGAATGTATTGTGAAAGAAAAAAAATTGTTTATAACGTTGAATCTATTTGTTAAATTAGAGTAAAAGAGATTGAAACACAAGATCCTGATATATATGTTAAGGAAGGGACCGATAATGGAAACCTTAGGTTATCACATTTTAAAAATAACTTAAAATGCCAATTATTTCCACTCTTCGTTGCTGTCCATAATAATGAATCTTATGAAGAGCCGGTTTAGAAAGTCTTATATGTCTGACATTCCCTATAAGGAGGTTGCAAATAATGCAGTCAAATACCTTGCTCTAATCCAAATAGACCCCTTACACATATTTATCACCCTTTGATTCGCGTTGGTGGTTGTATAACATATGGAGAAGGAAATGTTGCATACTTTGACCACCCAGAACGAAAGTTCGTATGATTCCATAACCCTTAAAGATATCGAAAGAAGTTATTTAATCTATTTATGTAGTGAATTCGAGAGTAAGATCTGATTTACAATCGAGATCTATTAAAAAGTTTCCTACATATTTTGTATGAACACAGAGAAAAATCTACTTCTAGTAACCTTCTTTATTGATTGCACTCAGCAAATATAATCCCGAAAAGTTTCACAATGAATTCATGTTCAAAAAAAATAAAAAGTTAAACATAATTACAAATACTACTTTTCGAATGGATCTTAACATATCCACGACTGGTTCACTAATTATTTTCCATTGCCTCTCTCACAAGTTGTTTTGGCATCAATTTCTGCATCAATTCATCACTAACGTATTTTTTATCCCCCAGAGCGCTAGCCACCTTCCAACCATGTTTCAACAAAAATCTTCCAGCACCTCTTAGAAACTTTCTAAACCATCGTCTTCGTCTCCTTCTTGGATCTTGCTGGATAAGAGATTGATGTAATTTGCCATTGTTCAATTCTAAATATTGTACAATTATATAAAAAATTATAAAATCAAAGTTTAGTATTAATGCCGTGCACGATTTCTTTCAGTTTCACTGGATGAAAACGTTCTTAGGTAAAAAATCTTTTCGTGAGTAATTCCTGTCAATATCTTAAAAAAGGTTGAGTTGTTATAAAAATATATATTACCATCAGTCGAAAGAACATCGTCGTCATCACTTTCCACGTCGTTAAGTAGTTCCATGAGTTCGCTTCCATGAATTACATCCTGAGGGAAGAATTTGTGAGGATTTTCCTTTTCGTCAAACTGATACGCAGCTTAAATAAAATAATAATAGTTGAATATATTATACATATATTCATACTTGGAAACTCAACGCAATTCGTCTGAAGAAGCACGAAAGTACTTACCACAGACTGTAAAGAATGCAATGATAAATAAGGCTAAGATCTTCATGTTTGCAAGTATGTTAATGATAATATCCAACTTTTGGATTTCTTTATTTATACCGTTTTTTTTTATAAAATTGATAATGATAAATGATCTTGATCTTACATAATCGTAATGAAAACTGTCCAGGCGAGATCTTAATCAAGGGTGGATCGATTATAAGAATTCTTGTTGAAGGGTAAAAAAAACAAGGTCATGTTTATTAGAAAATAAATTTCCAATTACTTTTTGTATTATTATATTCATCAAATATAGATTCGCAGGCATTTGCTGCCTAAATGAATCGCTCATATAATATGTGATCGTATTTTAGTGGATTTTGAACGGCTAATTTATTGCTGTTACTGGGTATAAGGAAGTTGAAATTATACTTCATCTCGTGTGCAGATAAGGATAGATATCAATCTCTGATCTTAATAACATAAAATTGTTCCTTTAAATGTTTGTATCAGCAGATGACAGTTGATAAGGAAGCTTCTTCACGGATACCTTTAATCAATAAAATAGAATCTCCATAAATCGTAACAACGACTTGTGGCCTTGTGGTAGTGGTAGATGGGTTACCGTTTTCACAGAAGACATGATTTCTGCTGAAACTTTCTATATCTCACTATCTAGATCACTAAAATAGTTGTAGCCTTAAACAAGGTACCAAGAATAATTGATGGTTAATTTTTAGTCATTCATATTCATATTTAATGTAACAAAGAAGTCGTCAGGGAACGTCTTAATACGATCCGATATGTCCTTTAGGGAGACGTATCGCAAAGTCTATTTTCCAGCTCTCCGTCTTCAAGAAGTCTGATAATATTCTGACTTTTAGAAGACTTGACCCATAATGAAAAAGATATCTAAAAGACAAATCATCAAGGAAATCTATCGAATCTGTCTTGAATTTATGAAATATTAGATATTTTTTAATTGAATAAATTAAAAGGCAAGATAAGACACACATTTTTGAACAAAGAAAAAAAAATCCAATACATTCTCTCAGATTAAATAACTTTTATGAGCAGATAAATTTGTTCACTGCTTTCAACACAAAGGCAGGAATACCTGGCCAATTTTACACTTAATTGCCACCTTCACATTGAGCGGATGGAGGTTTTATATCTATAAGTTTGAGCCTTACTACGTAGCGTATATACATTAGAACAATCCTTATTGAGAAATTCTTATTTGTTTAATAATTGGGGCATGATAAAGGCGTCCTCTTTATAAAGACCTTACCTATGAGAATTTAACAATTAATCCACGCATCCATACATGCAGTATATGTCAGTCATAAAGAGATTTCACTTTATATTATTATTATTATTAATGTTTACCCAGATTTACCTCTTCAGTTCTTAGAACTGTTATCAATTAGGGTACTGCGATAAAGGTTCCAGAGGATTTAAAGCCTCCATCGGGGCTACGAGAGCCCCAAGTATGCTTCAACTGCTCAACCAGACATTCGCCTTAGATATCAATCCCGCTATTAAGCTGCGTTGCTAAGCTGAATTGATCGATTCACACTGTTATATTGGCTGGTATGGTTCTGCCAAGACTTTAGCCCTGACCTCCCGTACTGAAGGTGAGCACTCTACCACAAGGCCACAAGTCGTTGATACGATTTATGGAGATTCTATTCTATTGATTAAAGGTATCCTTGGTACCAAAACCGTTTCATTTATGTAAAGGAGCTTCCTTGTCAACTGTCATCTGCTGATACCAACATTTAAAGGAACAATTTTATGTTATTAAGATCATAGATTTATATCTATCCTTATCTGCACACGAAATGAAGTATAGATTCAACTTCCTTATACCCAGTAACAGCAATAAATTAGCCGTTCAAAATCCACTAAAATACGATCACATATTATATGAGCGATTCATTTAGGCAGCAAATGCCTGCGAATCTATATTTGATCAATATAATAATACAAAAAGTAATTGGAAATTCATTTTTTCATAAACATGACCTTGCTTTTTTTACCCTTCAACAAGAATTCTTATAATCGATCCACCCTTGATTAAGATCTCGTCTGGACAGTTTTCATTACGATTATGTAACATCAAGATCATTTATCATTATCAATTTTATAAAAAAAAAACGGTATAAATAAAGAAATCCAAAAGTTGGATATTATCATTAACATACTTGCAAACATGAAGATCTTAGCCTTATTTATCATTGCATTCTTTACAGTCTGTGGTAAGTACTTTCGTGCTTCTTCAGACGAATTGCATTGAGTTTCCAAGTATGAATATATGTATAATTTCTTCAACTATTATTATTTTATTTAAGCTGCGTATCAGTTTGACGAAAAGGAAAATCCTCACAAATTCTTCCCTCAGGATGTAATTCATGGAAGCGAACTCATGGAACTACTTAACGACGTGGAAAGTGATGACGACGATGTTCTTTCGACTGATGGTAATATATAGTTTTATAACAACTCAACCTTTTTTAAGATATTGACAGGAATTACTCACGAAAAGATTTTTTACCTAAGAACGTTTTCATCCAGTGAAACTGAAAGAAATCGTGCACGGCATTAATACTAAACTTTGATTTTATAATTTTTTATATAATTGTACAAAATTTAGAATTAAACAATGGCAAATTACATCAATCTCTTATCCAGCAAGATCCAAGAAGGAGACGAAGAGGATGGTTTAGAAAGTTTCTGAGAGGTGCTGGAAAATTTTTGTTGAAACATGGTTGGAAGATGGCTAGCGCTCTGGGAGATAAAAAATACGTTAGTGATGAAATGATGCAGAAATTGATGCCGAAACAACTTGTGAGAGAGGCAATGGAAAATAATTAGTGAACCAGTCGTGGATATGTTAAGATCCATTCGAAAAGTAGTATTTGTAATTATGTTTAACTTTTTATTTTATTTGAACATGAATTCATTGTGAAACTTTTCGGGATTATATTTGCTGAATGCAATCAATAAAGAAGGTTACTAGAAGTAGATTTTTCTCTGTGTTCATACAAAATATGTAGCAAACTTTTTAATAGATCTCGATTGTAAATCAAATCTTACCCTTGAATTCACTACATAAATAGATTAAATAACTTCTTTCGATATATTTAAGGGTTATGGAATCATACGAACTTTCGTTCTGGGTGGTCAAAGTATGCAACATTTCCTTCTCCATATGTTATACAACCACCAACGCGAATCAAAAGGTGATAAATATGTGAAAGGGGTCTATTTGGATTAGAGCAAGGTATTTGACTGCATTAATTGCAACCTCTTTATAGGGATTGTCAGACATATAAGACTTTCTAAACCGGCTCTTCATAAGATTCATTATTATGGACAGCAACGAAGAGTGGAAATAATTGGCACTTTAAGTTATTTTTAAAATGTGATAACCTAAGGTTTCTATTATCGGTACCTGCCTTTACATATATATCAGGATCTTGTGTTTAAATCTCTTTTACCCTAATTTAACAAATAGATTCAACGTTATAAATAATTTTTTTTCTTTCACAATACATTCAATCTCTGTAGAGTGTTAAAAGGTGTTTATAAATTCCTAACATTCGAAAGTTCGACAACATTGGAGTAGATTGGGTAAGTTTTCATACATTTGCAAAACTGTCTGGTTAGGCTCCTGTCTACTTATGCTGCTGTTCGGTATAAGAATAATACCTTAGATAACAGGTCTGTCGGAAATGTGTACCAGGGAAACTACTGTTATTGGGCGATATCAGTCAGACTACTTTCAAGTCGGGCTACCTTCTAGATACATGATGAGGACGGCAAAATTATTCTCAATTAAAGAAAGACAGATCTGAATCTTTCATTTCAGAGACTATGCACTTAAGTAGTCTGCTTCCAAAATAGACATTTTACTATACGGAAATAGGTGACGAAATACAAATTATGCTCCCCGACCCATGGTGTGTGAAATCTAACGTCGTAGAATATGATTTCATTAGTTATTTGAAAATTGCTATCTTCAGAAGGATAATTAGGTTAGATAAAAGAATTTTGAGAAATCTTAAGAATGCAACATTTGTTTCAACATATTATGTGAAATATCAAGTGTGCAATATTCATGGTTACACTTTCTATAAAACTTAGAATCGGGACATTCATTATTTGGGTTTCGAAGCAATGGCCACACCACGGCATTTTTAGACAAGAATCTATACGAGAAATCAAAATGTTTGCACCTCTCTTCAAATGCTCCTTGTGTGATGCAATTCAAGTATTGTAAGTCCGTCAACTTCGTTCCCACATATGTTCAGTGCACAGTAAAATACTAAATTTCAATATTGCTTCTCAAGTTAGGGAATGACCACTTTCATTTTCAAAATGTCACACTTTTTGCCAACTTTTTCTATTCATTTGTGCAGAGGACACATTAGTTCAGCATTTTTACGTAATATAATATAATAGACCAAGCAGTAACCGAAAGAGATAGAAATTATCTTCAAACAACATACGATATCAACAAAAGGATAATGATTATCAATTTGCCAGACTTTTACAAAATCAATCAACTTTCTCAAGACATCATGCACATCATTTCAGAAGGTGTTTTTTATTAATCAAATTGCGTTATACAAAGTGATGTAATTTTACTTAATTAATTAAAGCAAGCTATTATCAGTCATAACTATTGGTAAAAAGAGATTGGTGTCAAACCATGCCCGCTGAGAGAAGCTGTATTTTTGATGACGAGAAATACAAATTAAGTATAATTCAGCTCAAGCTAGTTTATTCCTGCATTTGCGACCATACCTTATTGGCTGTATGATTCATACTAATGATGATTATTTCTTATTTTTAAGGAGCTTATAACCATTGTGCATTATATTTCAAGATATATATATATGGGATAGCAGTCTGCTCAATTTTCTTTCGTAACTTTTTTGGTGATATCAACGAAAACAGAAAGTAGAGTACAAAGATATGACTTGAAAACGAAGAAAATACACGATGATTTTGGGCATTCCAAGGACTTTGCAGCTAATACAATTTTTTATCTGTAAAGTAGGTGTTTAAATTGGTTTATTCTGTCCTGGCATGAAACGTCCTACCGATACGTTTTTATCAATTTTGTCAAGGAGATGTTGTAAATCACCTTTTGACCAGCCTTTCTCTTGGAACTCCTTTCGCTAATAGTTCGTTCCAAAACCTTTATCAAGACAATGGCAAAAAGAGTTCTTGATTACAACGTTGTTTTTGTAGGAAAAAGGTATTACTTTCAATGTTGAAATAAACTTGCAAACGGTGCGGTTACAATTTTTAATTGTTTATAACTACAATGCAATGCCATGCAATATAGTGGTATGCATATTGATGTTGAAAACGATTTCCGTTAAACACTTATATTTAAATGTGATAAGGGTGAAATTTGATGAAATTTAAGAAATTTTGAAATTTCCGTAAGTTTTTGAAAAGCATAAATTAAAGGTAAAATTAATTTTTTTGAAAAGTTTTACATTATTCTTTACGTAAATACAACAATATGCTCAAATTTCGATCATTGTAGAAATTGCTTTAATGCCAGGAGAATTTTGTGATTGCTCAATAATTTAAAAATTTTGAAATTTTTTGAGAAATATTGCTTCGGACATCTGGCTACACGTTACTTCAACTGATTGAAATAAGATAAAAAAGGACTCTCTCACACTATAATAAGTAGCATATGATGCAATGAATAGAATCACTTTCAAAAACAGCTTCCCAAAGTAGTTGAAAGGTCAGCTTTGTAAATTAAAAGTTTGGTCTGTAAATTGTCAAATCTGGTCTGTAAGTTATAATTACTGGCCCATAAATTACTCCAAAGTTCAACTGGTAATCATAAAAGTTCAATTCATTAAAGAATGAAGTTGATTGGGTACATTCCAATTTGGAAAACAATAGGCTAACTTTTAAAAAAACACAATGGTTGACTAAGCGGCCACCCCCTGACAGAAAGGCGTGGTTACTTGTTGTTGTTTTTAATTTTCAGACAATTTAATTAAATTTAGGAAAAGTCTCAAAATTTTAGGAAATTCGGTTAAAGAGTTATTTAGATTTAAAAATACCGCAGGCCAATTTCCCCCCACCCCCAAGCAGAATAGGGTGAAGCCTTGGTTAGTCCTAAGTGAAAAAACAAACAAAAAACGTTAAATTTGTTTAATAGACAAGTGCGTATGCGTATAAGTACAAGTACTAGATCAAAGATTTTGATAACGTCACACCCGTGCCTAAAAAGTTTTAGACCCAATTTTTTTTCGTCACCCCATCCCCCAATAATGCCGACCCCAAAAGCGTCAGTTATCCCATTGTCACTAAACGTCGCGTTCCATTTGGGATGCAATGCCCCTGTGTCAAAACATTCACGTGGCGTCATTTGCTTCTATTATACTAATATAGCCGCCAAGGCGGTTTCGCTCACCGCCCATGAAAACTTTCAGTGAGCGTTCTTCCAGATAAGAAAATAATAAAATTTCAGAAAGCTATTTGAAAGTGCTACCAGCTTATAGAACTCGAAATGCTGATCAAGAAAATGTATTGGACCATGTCTCTATGACGAACTATTACAGAGATATCCTTGATCAAAAATTTCAATGACGTCACAAAGTCCCGTCCCTAAATTTTCCCCAAACCTTTTTGTTACACCATCGCCAATGTCGTGGATCCCCAAAAGCATCAATTATTCCTATTGGTTCTTGAGATAATTCTCCCCAAATCTCGCGTTCGATTTGGGTCGCAATGCATTAGTTCATATTGACATTGCACAAGAAAAAATAATTTATGTGTGATCTTACGTTGCTGATCCTCGATCTCTCTCGTAATTGGCGTTTACAATTTTGCGTGACAGACAAACAGACAAACAAACAAACAGACAAACAGACAAAGAATCGGGTATTACTATATAGGATAGCCGACAAGGCAGGGTCCCTCGCCGACCATTAGTATTAGGTTTCCCAAGACATTTTGGGCAACTCTGAGTTTATTCGAAAAAATTTATTCACCTAACATTTAGTATTAGTTTATTACTATCATACTGTGTAAAATGTCTTTACACGCTATACTAACCATTTGATAATAACTCTATGTAATACAAAAACGCAGTCAACTGCCGCCTTAAAATCTTTCATCAATTCATATATATTTTACCTACCATACTAAGCATTTGATAACACCGTGTATTGAAGTAAAACTATTGATTTCTCCTATTTTTGTCGCCAAAAATAAAAATTACAAAACTTGGAAGAAGTTTGTTTGTTAAAAATGATATTACATGTTTACGTCGAATCATATTTAATATAAAGCTTTATTGAAGAAATCAATTTGAGCCATAACTCAAAGCCAATATGGGCCCCAAACGGCAACGGTTAACGCAATAATTAGGCGTTTAATTTCATGTATTGAGTCCATCGAAAAAAGGCACATGAAAAACATTTTACACAGTATGATAGTAATAAACTAATACTAAATGTTAGGTGAATAAATTTTTTCGAATAAACTCATAGTTGCACAAAATGTCTTGGGAAACCTAATACTAATGGACGGCGAGGGACCCTGCCTTGTCGGCTATCCTATATAGTAATACCCGATTCTCTGTCTGTTTGTCTGTTTGTTTGTTTGTCTGTTTGTTTGTTTGTCTGTCACGCAAAATGGTAAACGCCAATTACGAGAGAGATCGAGGATCAGCAACGTAAGATCACACATAAATTATTTTTTCTTGTGCTACGTCAATATGAACCGATGCATTGCGACCCAAATCAAACGCGAGATTTGGGGAGAATTATCTCAAGAACCAATAGGAATAATTGATGTTTTTGGGGATCCACGACATTGGCGATGGGGTAACAAAAAGATTTGGGGAAAATTAAGGGACGGGACTCTGTGACGTCATTGAAATCTTTGATCAAGGATATCTCTGTAATAGTTCGTCATAGACATGGTCCAATACATTTTCTTGATCAGCATTTCGAGTTCTATAAGCTGGTAGCACTTTCAAATAGCTTTCTGAAATTTTATTATTTTCTTATCTGGAAGAACGCACACTGAAAGATTTCATGGGCGGTGAGCGAAACCGCCTTGGCGGCTATATTAGTATAATAGAAGCAAATGACGCCACGTGAATGTTTTGAGACGGGGGGCATTGCATCCCCAATGGAACGCGACGTTTAGTGACAATGAGATAACTGACGCTTTTGGGGTCGGCGTTATTGGGGGATGGAGTGACGAATAAAAATTGGGTCTAAAACTTTTTAGGCACGGGTGTGACGTTATCAAAATCTTTGATCTAGTACTTGTACTTATACGCATACGCACTTGTCTATTAAACAAATTTAACGTTTTTTGTTTGTTTTTTCACTTAGGACTAACCAAGGCTTCACCCTATTCTGCTTGGGGGTGGGGGGAAATTGGCCTGCGGTATTTTTAAATCTAAATAACTCTTTAACCGAATTTCCTAAAATTTTGAGACTTTTCCTAAATTTAATTAAATTGTCTGAAAATTAAAAAAAAAAACAAGTGACCACGCCTTTTTTTCAGGGGGTGGCCGTTTTGTCAACCATTGTGTTTTTTTAAAAATTAGCCTTTTGTTTTCCAAATTGGAATGTACCCAATTAACTTCATTCTTTAAAGAATTGAACTTTTATGATTACCAGTTGAACTTTGGAGTAATTTATGGGCCAGTAATTATAACTTACAGACCAGATTTGACAATTTACAGACCAGATTTTTAATTTACAAAGCTGACCTTTCAACTACTTTGAGAAGCTGTTTTTGAAAGTGATTCTATTCATTGCATCATATGCTACTTATTATTGTGTGAGAGAGTCCTTTTTTATCTTATTTCAATCAGTTGAAGTAACATGTAGCCAGATGTCCGAAGCAATATTTCAAAAAAAATTTTAAAATTTTAAAATTTTTGATCAATCACCAAGTTCCCCTAGCATTAAAGCAATTTCTACAATGATTGAAATTTGAGCATATTGTTGTATTTACGTAAAGAATAATGTAAAACTTTTCAAAAAAATTAATTTTACCTTTAATTTATGCTTTTCAAAAACTTACGGAATTTCAAAATTATTCACAAAGTAGATAAATTGATGACGTCATAACAAATTCATCATAACAAAATTCGTCATAACAAAGTGCTGAGATTGTGGAACACAAGCAGTTTGATGACATCATTTGTAATTATTCTTGTAGCAAACAGGTTACTTAAAAACTTTTAAGTTTAATGCCATAGGCATCAATGGTTTAGCAGACATTATCTAGGCGCCAGTCGAATTGACCCCCGCCCCCAACATCCCTCCAAAGGACAAAAGCTTGGTAGGCATAAAATTAAAACGCTTATAGTATTATATATAAGATCTGAAAATGATAATTTCTATTGCTTGTACGCAAAAAGACCCTACCAAGTGTGATATACAGGGTAATTGGAAAAAAAGGACTTCTGTAATAACTGGTCTTAATGACATCTTAAATTTCATCAAATTTTACCCTTATCACCTTTAAATATAAGTGTTTAACGGAAATCGTTTTCAATATCAATATGCATACCACTATATTGCATGGCATTGCATTGTAGTTATAAACAATTAAAAATTCTAACCGCACGGTTTGCAAGTTTATTTCAACATTGAAAGTAATACCTTTTTCCTACAAAAAGAACGTTGTAATCAAGAACTCTTTTTGCTATTGCCTTGATAAAGGTTTTGGAACGAACTATTAGCGAAAGGAGTTCCCAGAGAAAGGCTGGTCAAAAGGTGGTTTACAACATCTCCTTGACAAAATTGATAAAAACGTATCGGTAGGACGTTTCATGCCAGGACAGAATAAACCAATTTAAACACCTACTTTACTGATAAAAAATTGTATTAGCTGCAAAGTCCTCGGAATGCCCAAAATCATCGTGTATTTTCTTCGTTTTCAAGTCATATCTTTGTACTCTACTTTCTGTTTTCGTTGATATCACCAAAAAAGTTACGAAAGAAAATTGAGCAGACTGCTATCCCATATATATATATCTTGAAATATAATGCACAATGGTTATAACCTCCTTAAAAATAAGAAATAATCATCATTACTATGAATCATACAGCCAATAAGGTATGGTCGCAAATGCAGGAATAAACCAGCTTCAGCTGAATTATACTTAATTTGTATTTCTCGTCATAACAAATACAGCTTCTCGCAGCGGGCATGGTTTGTCACCAATCTCTTTTTCCCAATATTTATGACTGATAATAGCTTGCTTTAATTAATTAAGTGAAATAACATCACTTTGTATAACGCAATTTGATTAATGTAAAACACCTTCTGAAATGATGTGCATGATATCTTGTGAAAGTTGATTGATTTTGTAAAAGTCTGGCAAATTAATAATCATTATCCTTTTGTTGATATCGTATTTTGTTTGAAGATAATTTCTATCTCTTTCGGTTACTACTTGGTCTATTATATTATATTACGTAAAAATGCTGAACTAATGTGTCCTTTGCACAAATGAATAGGAAAAGTTTGCAAAAAGTTCGACATTTTGAAAATGAAATTGGTCATTCCCTAAATTGAGAAGCAATATTGAAATTTGGTATTTCACTGTGCACTGAACATATGTGGGAACGAAGTTGACGGACTCACAATACTTGAGTTGCATCACACAAGGAGCATTTGAAGAGAGGTGCAAACATTTTGATTTCTCGTATAGATTCTTGTCTAAAAATGCCGTGGTGTGGCCATTGCTTCGAAACCCAAATAATGAATGTCCCGATTCTAAGTTTTATAGAAAGTGTAACCATGAATATTGCACACTTGATATTTCACATAATATGTTGAAACAAATGTTGCATTCTTAAGATTTCTCAAAATTCTTTTATCTAACCTAATTATCCTTCTGAAGATAGCGAAATTTCAAATAACTAATGAAATCATATTCTACGACGTTAGATTTCACACACCATGGGTCGGGGAGCATAATTTGTATTTCGTCACCTATTTCCGTATAGTCAAATGTCTATTTTGGAAGCAGACTACTTATGTGCATAGTCTCTGAAATGAAAGATTCAGATCTGTCTTTCTTTAATTGAGAATAATTTTGCCGTCCTCATCATGTATCTAGAAGGTAGCCCGACTTGAAAGTAGTCTGACTGATATCGCCCAATCACAGTAGTTTCCCTGGTACACATTTCCGACAGACCTGTTATCTAAGGTATTATTCTTATAGCGAACAGCAGCATAAGTAGACAGGAGCCTAACCAGACAGTTTTGCGAATGTATGAAAACTTACCCAATCTACTCCAAGGTTGTCGAACTTTCGATTGTTAGGAATTTATAAACACCTTTTAACACTCTACAGAGATTGAATGTATTGTGAAAGAAAAAAAATTGTTTATAACGTTGAATCTATTTGTTAAATTAGAGTAAAAGAGATTGAAACACAAGATCCTGATATATATGTTAAGGAAGGGACCGATAATGGAAACCTTAGGTTATCACATTTTAAAAATAACTTAAAATGCCAATTATTTCCACTCTTCGTTGCTGTCCATAATAATGAATCTTATGAAGAGCCGGTTTAGAAAGTCTTATATGTCTGACATTCCCTATAAGGAGGTTGCAAATAATGCAGTCAAATACCTTGCTCTAATCCAAATAGACCCCTTACACATATTTATCACCCTTTGATTCGCGTTGGTGGTTGTATAACATATGGAGAAGGAAATGTTGCATACTTTGACCACCCAGAACGAAAGTTCGTATGATTCCATAACCCTTAAAGATATCGAAAGAAGTTATTTAATCTATTTATGTAGTGAATTCGAGAGTAAGATCTGATTTACAATCGAGATCTATTAAAAAGTTTCCTACATATTTTGTATGAACACAGAGAAAAATCTACTTCTAGTAACCTTCTTTATTGATTGCACTCAGCAAATATAATCCCGAAAAGTTTCACAATGAATTCATGTTCAAAAAAAATAAAAAGTTAAACATAATTACAAATACTACTTTTCGAATGGATCTTAACATATCCACGACTGGTTCACTAATTATTTTCCATTGCCTCTCTCACAAGTTGTTTTGGCATCAATTTCTGCATCAATTCATCACTAACGTATTTTTTATCCCCCAGAGCGCTAGCCACCTTCCAACCATGTTTCAACAAAAATCTTCCAGCACCTCTTAGAAACTTTCTAAACCATCGTCTTCGTCTCCTTCTTGGATCTTGCTGGATAAGAGATTGATGTAATTTGCCATTGTTCAATTCTAAATATTGTACAATTATATAAAAAATTATAAAATCAAAGTTTAGTATTAATGCCGTGCACGATTTCTTTCAGTTTCACTGGATGAAAACGTTCTTAGGTAAAAAATCTTTTCGTGAGTAATTCCTGTCAATATCTTAAAAAAGGTTGAGTTGTTATAAAAATATATATTACCATCAGTCGAAAGAACATCGTCGTCATCACTTTCCACGTCGTTAAGTAGTTCCATGAGTTCGCTTCCATGAATTACATCCTGAGGGAAGAATTTGTGAGGATTTTCCTTTTCGTCAAACTGATACGCAGCTTAAATAAAATAATAATAGTTGAATATATTATACATATATTCATACTTGGAAACTCAACGCAATTCGTCTGAAGAAGCACGAAAGTACTTACCACAGACTGTAAAGAATGCAATGATAAATAAGGCTAAGATCTTCATGTTTGCAAGTATGTTAATGATAATATCCAACTTTTGGATTTCTTTATTTATACCGTTTTTTTTTATAAAATTGATAATGATAAATGATCTTGATCTTACATAATCGTAATGAAAACTGTCCAGGCGAGATCTTAATCAAGGGTGGATCGATTATAAGAATTCTTGTTGAAGGGTAAAAAAAACAAGGTCATGTTTATTAAAAAATGAATTTCCAATTACTTTTTGTATTATTATATTTATCAAATATAGATTCGCAGGCATTTGCTGCCTAAATGAATCGCTCATATAATATGTGATCGTATTTTAGTGGATTTTGAACGGCTAATTTATTGCTGTTACTGGGTATAAGGAAGTTGAAATTATACTTCATCTCGTGTGCAGATAAGGATAGATATAAATCTATGATCTTAATAACATAAAATTGTTCCTTTAAATATTTGTATCAGCAGATGACAGTTGATAAGGAAGCTTCTTCACGGATACCTTTAATCAATAAAATGGAATCTCCATAAATCGTATCAACGACTTGTGGCCTTGTGGTAGTGGTAGATGGGTTACCGTTTTCACAGAAGACATGATTTCTGCTGAAACTTTCTATATCTCACTATCTAGATCACTAAAATAGTTGTAGCCTTAAACAAGGTACCAAGAATAATTGATGGTTAATTTTTAGTCATTCATATTCATATTTAATGTAACAAAGAAGTCGTCAGGGAACGTCTTAATACGATCCGATATGTCTTTTAGGGAGACGTATCGCAAAGTCTATTTTCCAGCTCTCCGTCTTCAAGAAGTCTGATAATATTCTGACTTTTAGAAGACTTGACCCATAATGAAAAAGATATCTAAAAGACAAATCATCAAGGAAATCTATCGAATCTGTCTTGAATTTATGAAATATTAGATATTTTTTAATTGAATAAATTAAAAGGCAAGATAAGACACATTTTTGAACAAAGAAAAAAAAATCCAATACATTCTCTCAGATTAAATAACTTTTATGAGCAGATAAATTTGTTCACTGCTTTCAACACAAAGGCAGGAATACCTGGCCAATTTTACACTTAATTGCCACCTTCACATTGAGCGGATGGAGGTTTTATATCTATAAGTTTGAGCCTTACTACGTAGCGTATATACATTAGAACAATCCTTATTGAGAAATTCTTATTTGTTTAATAATTGGGGCATGATAAAGGCGTCCTCTTTATAAAGACCTTACCTATGAGAATTTAACAATTAATCCACGCATCCATACATGCAGTATATGTCAGTCATAAAGAGATTTCACTTTATATTATTATTATTATTAATGTTTACCCAGATTTACCTCTTCAGTTCTTAGAACTGTTATCAATTAGGGTACTGCGATAAAGGTTCCAGAGGATTTAAAGCCTCCATCGGGGCTACGAGAGCCCCAAGTATGCTTCAACTGCTCAACCAGACATTCGCCTTAGATATCAATCCCGCTATTAAGCTGCGTTGCTAAGCTGACTTGATCGATTCACACTGTTATAGTGGCTGGTATGGTTCTGCCAAGACTTGAGCCTTGACCTCCCGTACTGAAGGTGAGCACTCTACCACAAGGCCACAAGTCGTTGATACGATTTATGGAGATTCTATTCTATTGATTAAAGGTATCCTTGGTACCAAAACCGTTTCATTTATGTAAAGGAGCTTCCTTGTCAACTGTCATCTGCTGATACCAACATTTAAAGGAACAATTTTATGTTATTAAGATCATAGATTTATATCTATCCTTATCTGCACACGAAATGAAGTATAGATTCAACTTCCTTATACCCAGTAACAGCAATAAATTAGCCGTTCAAAATCCACTAAAATACGATCACATATTATATGAGCGATTCATTTAGGCAGCAAATGCCTGCGAATCTATATTTGATCAATATAATAATACAAAAAGTAATTGGAAATTCATTTTTTCATAAACATGACCTTGCTTTTTTTACCCTTCAACAAGAATTCTTATAATCGATCCACCCTTGATTAAGATCTCGTCTGGACAGTTTTCATTACGATTATGTAACATCAAGATCATTTATCATTATCAATTTTATAAAAAAAAAACGGTATAAATAAAGAAATCCAAAAGTTGGATATTATCATTAACATACTTGCAAACATGAAGATCTTAGGCCTTATTTATCATTGCATTCTTTACAGTCTGTGGTAAGTACTTTCGTGCTTCTTCAGACGAATTGCATTGAGTTTCCAAGTATGAATATATGTATAATTTCTTCAACTATTATTATTTTATTTAAGCTGCGTATCAGTTTGACGAAAAGGAAAATCCTCACAAATTCTTCCCTCAGGATGTAATTCATGGAAGCGAACTCATGGAACTACTTAACGACGTGGAAAGTGATGATGACGATGTTCTTTCGACTGATGGTAATATATAGTTTTATAACAACTCAACCTTTTTTAAGATATTGACAGGAATTACTCACGAAAAGATTTTTTACCTAAGAACGTTTTCATCCAGTGAAACTGAAAGAAATCGTGCACGGCATTAATACTAAACTTTGATTTTATAATTTTTTATATAATTGTACAATATTTAGAATTAAACAATGGCAAATTACATCAATCTCTTATCCAGCAAGATCCAAGAAGGAGACGAAGAGGATGGTTTAGAAAGTTTCTGAGAGGTGCTGGAAGATTTTTGTTGAAACATGGTTGGAAGGTGGCTAGCGCTCTGGGAGATAAAAAATACGTTAGTGATGAAATGATGCAGAAATTGATGCCGAAACAACTTGTGAGAGAGGCAATGGAAAATAATTAGTGAACCAGTCGTGGATATGTTAAGATCCATTCGAAAAGTAGTATTTGTAATTATGTTTAACTTTTTATTTTTTTTGAACATGAATTCATTGTGAAACTTTTCGGGATTATATTTGCTGAGTGCAATCAATAAAGAAGGTTACTAGAAGTAGATTTTTCTCTGTGTTCATACAAAATATGTAGCAAACTTTTTAATAGATCTCGATTGTAAATCAAATCTTACCCTCGAATTCACTACATAAATAGATTAAATAACTTCTTTCGATATATTTAAGGGTTATGGAATCATACGAACTTTCGTTCTGGGTGGTCAAAGTATGCAACATTTCCTTCTCCATATGTTATACAACCACCAACGCGAATCAAAAGGTGATAAATATGTGAAAGGGGTCTATTTGGATTAGAGTAAGGTATTTGACTGCATTAATTGCAACCTACTTATAGGGATTGTCAGACATATAAGACTTTCTAAACCGGCTCTTCATAAGATTCATTATTATGGACAGCGACGAAGAGTGGAAATAATTGGCACTTTAAGTTATTTTTAAAATGTGATAACCTAAGGTTTCCATTACCGGTACCTCCCTTTACATATATATCAGGATCTTGTGTTTAAATCTCTTTTACCCTAATTTAACAAATAGATTCAACGTTATAAATAATTTTTTTTCTTTCACAATACATTCAATCTGTGTAGAGTGTTAAAAGGTGTTTATAAATTCCTAACAATCGAAAGTTCGACAACATTGGAGTAGATTGGGTAAGTTTTCATACATTCCCAAAACTGTCTGGTTAGGCTCCTGTCTACTTATGCTGCTGTTCGGTATAAGAATAATACCTTAGATAACAGGTCTGTCGGAAATGTGTACCAGGGAAACTACTGTGATTGGGCGATATCAGTCAGACTACTTTCAAGTCGGGCTACCTTCTAGATACATGATGAGGACGGCAAAATTATTCTCAATTAAAGAAAGACAGATGTGAATCTTTCATTTCAGAGACTATGCACATAAGTAGTCTGCTTCCAAAATAGACATTTGACTATACGGAAAAAGGTGACTAAATACAAATTATGCTCCCCGACCCATGGTGTGTGAAATCTAACGTCGTAGAATATGATTTCATTAGTTATTTGAAATTTGCTATCTTCAGAAGGATAATTAGGTTAGATAAAAGAATTTTGAGAAATCTTAAGAATGCAACATTTGTTTCAACATATTATGTGAAATATCAAGTGTGCAATATTCATGGTTACACTTTCTATAAAACTTAGAATCTGGACATTCATTATTTGGGTTTCGAAGCAATGGCCACACCACGGCATTTTTAGACAAGAATCTATACGAGAAATCAAAATGTTTGCACCTCTCTTCAAATGCTCCTTGTGTGATGCTATTCAAGTATTGTAAGTCCGTCAACTTCGTTCCCACATATGTTCAGTGCACAGTAAAATACTAAATTTCAATATTGCTTCTCAAGTTAGGGAATGACCAATTTCATTTTCAAAATGTCACACTTTTTGCCAACATTTTCTATTCATTTGTGCAGAGGACACATTAGTTAAGCATTTTTACGTAATATAATATAATAGACCAAGCAGTAACCGAAAGAGATAGAAATTATCTTCAAACAACATACGATATCAACAAAAGGATAATGATTATCAATTTGCCAGACTTTTACAAAATCAATCAACTTTCTCAAGACATCATGCACATCATTTCAGAAGGTGTTTTATATTAATCAAATTGCGTTGTACAAAGTGATGTAATTTTACTTAATTAATTAAAGCAAGCTATTATCAGTCATAACTATTGGGAAAAAGAGATTGGTGTCAAACCATGCCCGCTGAGAGAAGCTGTATTTTTGATGACGAGAAATACAAATTGAGTATAATTCAGCTCAAGCTAGTTTATTCCTGCATTTGCGACCATACCTTATTGGCTGTATGAATCATACTAATGATGATTATTTCTTATTTTTAAGGAGCTTATAACCATTGTGCATTATATTTCAAGATATATATATATGGGATAGCAGTCTGCTCAATTTTCTTTAGTAACTTTTTTGGTGATATCAACGAAAACAGAAAGTGGAGTACAAAGATATGACATGAAAACGAAGAAAAAACACGATCATTTTGGGCATTCCGAGGACTTTGCAGCTAATACAATTTTTTATCTGTAAAGTAGGTGTTTAAATTGGTTTATTCTGTCCTGGCATGAAACGTCTTACCGATGCGTTTTTATCAATTTTGTCAAGGAGATGTTGTAAATCACCTTTTGACCAACCTTTCTCTTGGAACTCCTTTCGCTAATAGTTCGTTCAAAAACCATTATCAAGACAATGGCAAAAAGAGTTCTTGATTACAACCTTGTTTTTGTAGGAAAAAGGTATTACTTTCAATGTTGAAATAAACTTGCAAACCGTGCGGTTACATATTTTAATTGTTTATAACTACAATGCAATGCCATGCAATATAGTGGTATGCATATTGATGTAGTAAACGATTTCCGTTAAACACCTATATTTAAAGGTGATAAGGGTAAAATTTGATGAAATTTAAGAAATTTTAAAATTTCCGTAAGTTTTTGAAAAGCATAAATTAAAGGTAAAATTATTTTTTTTGAAAAGTTTTACATTATTCTTTACGTAAATACAACAATATGCTCAAATTTCGATCATTGTAGAAATTGCTTTAATGCTAGGAGAATTTGGTGATTGCTCAAAAATTTAAAAATTTTGAAATTTTTTGAGAAATATTGCTTCGGACATCTGGCTACACGTTACTTCAACTGATTGAAATAAGATAAAAAAGGACTCTCTCACACTATAATAAGTAGCATATGATGCAATGAATAGAATCACTTTCAAAAACAGCTTCCCAAAGTAGTTGAAAAGTCAGCTTTTTAATCTAAAAATCTGGTCTGTAAATTGTCAAATCTGGTCTGTAAGTTATAATTACTGGCCCATAAATTACTTCAAAGTTCAACTGGTAATCATAAAAGTTCAATTCATTAAAGAATGAAGTTGATTGGGTACATTCCAATTTGGAAAACAAAAGGCTAACTTTAAAAAAAACACAATGGTTGACAAAACGGCCACCCCCTGACAGAAAGGCGTGGTCACTTGTTTTTTTTTTTAATTTTCAGACAATTTAATTAAATTTAGGAAAACTCTCAAACTTTTAGGAAATTCGGTTAAAGAGTTATTTAGATTTAAAAATACCGCAGGCCAATTTCCCCCCACCCCCAAGCAGAATAGGGTGAAGCCTTGGTTAGTCCTAAGTGAAAAAACAAACAAAAAACGTTAAATTTGTTTAATAGACAAATGCGTATGCGTACAAGTACAAGTACTAGATCAAAGACTTTGATAACGTCACACCCGTGCCTAAAAAGTTTTAGACCCAATTTTTTTTCGTCACCCCATCCCCCAATAACGCCGACCCCAAAAGCGTCAGTTATCCCATTGTCACTAAACGTTGCGTTCCATTGGGGATGCAATGCCCCCCGTGTCAAAACATTCACGTGTCGTCATTTGCTTCTATTATACTAATATAGCCGCCAAGGCGGTGTCGCTCACCGCCCATGAAAACTTTCAGTGTGCGTTCTTCCAGATAAGAAAATAATAAAATTTCAGAAAGCTATTTGAAAGTGCTACCAGCTTATAGAACTCGAAATGCTGATCAAGAAAATGTATTGGACCATGTCTCTATGACGAACTATTACAGAGATATCCTTGATCAAAGATTTCAATGACGTCACAGAGTCCCGTCCCTAAATTTTCCCCAAACCTTTTTGTTACACCATCGCCAATGTCGTGGATCCCCAAAAACATCAATTATTCCTATTGGTTCTTGAGATAATTCTCCCCAAATCTCGCGTTCGATTTGGGTCGCAATGCATCAGTTCATATTGACATAGCACAAGAAAAAATAATTTATGTGTGATCTTACGTTGCTGATCCTCGATCTCTCTCGTAATTGATGTTTACAATTTTGCGTGACAGACAAACAGACAAACAAACAAACAGACAAACAGACAGAGAATCGGGTATTACTATATAGGATAGCCGACAAGGCAGGGTCCCTCGCCGACCATTAGTATTAGGTTTCCCAAGACATTTTGGGCAACTCTGAGTTTATTCGAAAAAATTTATTCACCTAACATTTAGTATTAGTTTATTACTATCATACTGTGTAAAATGTCTTTACACGCTATACTAACCATTTGATATAACTCTATGTAATACAAAAACGCAGTCAACTGCCGCCTTAAAATCTTTCATCAATTCATATATATTTTACCTACCATACTAAGCATTTGATAACACCGTGTATTGAAGTAAAACTATTGATTTCTCCTATTTTTGTCGCCAAAATAAAAATTACAAAACTTGGAAGAAGTTTGTTTGTTAAAATGATATTACATGTTTACGTCGAATCATATTTAATATAAAGCTTTATTGAAGAAATCAATTTGAGCCATAACTCAAAGCAATATGGGCCCCAAACGGCAACGGTTAACGCAATAATTAGGCGTTTAATTTCATGTATTGAGTCCATCGAAAAAAGGCACATGAAAAACATTTTTACACAGTATGATAGTAATAAACTAATACTAAATGTTAGGTGAATAAATTTTTTCGAATAAACTCATAGTTGCACAAAAT
>CM077627.1:4521633-4675046 GCA_039566895.2 Turritopsis rubra
CTCTTGGAAAGAACATTTTCCAAGAGACGTAACAGGGGATCGCCAACATCGTATTTCTGAAGTTTTGAAGATAACTCCTTCGTGCAAAACTTTGTCAAAAGCTTTAGAAATATCGAAAAAGATCCTACGAGTACCTTGAGAAAGATTAGCATCAAAACTCCTGAATATGTCGTATGTTATGGATAACAACTGAGACATTCAAGAATAGAAAAGTTTGTTTTCTTCAAAGTAGTTGTAAAGAGTATTATAGATACCGTTTTCAAATATTTTGCTAAAAATTGGAATAAGAGATACTGGTCTATAATTTTTAATGCAGTCTTTGTTCCCCTTTTTGTGAATAGGAACTACATTACCTATTTTAATACTTGTGGTTTGGCAAGAGACTCATCACAAATTTTAACCATACGTACATATGAACGAATGAACTTAAGGATTTTACTTGGATTAAAATCAATCAAATCTAGCCGATGATTAGTTCTGTAAAAGGTTGGAGGCAATTCACTGTCTGTGTCAATCAGTGATAATTCCTTAGAAAAGAAGTTATTGGAAACATTTGGTTTTCCGCAATGTTGGCCATAGTATTATTATCATGACGTATGGGGGAAATTTTAGGGTTTTTTAGTTTCTGAAGAAATCGATGTAAGGTTAATCAGTATTTCTTAGGCCCAATTTAAGGGTTATTTAATGTATAACCAAGTTTAGAGAGGTATTCTTCCTTGGTATTTCTTATTGCAGAGTAGTGTAGTAATATCACGAGAAGGCATTGATAGCCATACGCGTTACGTCCGTGTTTCACATAGAGCTTCTATACCTTGTCTTTCTCGAGGATCATTCTTTTTATCTCAGGTGTCATCCATAAGTCATCTTTGTCTCCGACAGTAATGACTTAGTTTGGCACAAAGTTCTTATAAACATTTAAAACACAGTCGCTCATGAAAGAAACTCTCTCGTTTACATTGAGTCCTGAGAACACTCTGTCCCAGTTGATATTTGTAAGCGCTATTTTGATACCTGAGGTGTCTGCTTGAGATAAAAATCCTAGATTCTACGCGTATAGGCAGGAGGAAAGTGAACTTTAAAATTCATCTTCAAAATTCAACACACTAACTGATGATTGCAGTTGGGAATTAAAGAGGGGAGAACATCAATAAAATGCTTTGTTGAAGTAAACAATGGATCTAAACGGGAGGCAGAGTTGGGAAGAATTGGACTTTTCAGTTCAACAACAAATACTGCAACAACAAACTGTCCAATAACTTAAGGAAAAACAATTTTGTAGATGGTACGCCTATTGAACTCTCCGGTGTGCTTTCGGAACAATATCTAACACTCAGAGCTATCGCAAATTCTTTTAACGTCGAAATTTGTGTTGTTTCAACATTAAGTGATGGAGGACGAGTAACAATTTGTCCAGATGCTTTTTTGCCTTTGGCCAGAATCTATCTGGGTCATTTTGCGGAAGGCCATGGAGAGCATTTTGTTTCCCTTATTCTACCGACTATGCTGCCGATACTTCTCGTTCCAATGACGATAATGCCAATATTTTTCATTTCGGTGATGAATTTTGTAAAAACTAAAGATGACTTCAAGACTGTTGGAGATCTTGGAAAATATTTTCATGTAATCGTTTATTGTTTCAGACTTTCAGTTTTCAACTCATGTGTGTTGCATATAAAATAACATAACTGCATCATTATTTTAACCAATTAAATAAGAAAGGGACGGCTCTTCTACCACGAATTTACATCAGTGGCAAACAATGCTTGCCGAAACCAAATAAAACCCGGGAAACAATGACTAACACCCAACGCTTAGTTTAGTTAGTTAAAACTTTATTTCAGGTTGGTCACATTTACGTAAATAAAAACTAATTAAAATTAACATAATATGACATAAAACAATAAAAATATTTACATGGTGGAGCATACCTGCATTGGCAATAAAGCTTTCCAGACTGTTCAGGTCATGTCTGAATTTATGTATGGTATTTATTTCCGTTAATGTCGCAGGCAGAGGTGTCCCAGAAGTGTATAACACGGAAAATTAATGAATTTATCGTACATTCAGAGGTAGTCGGAAGACGCAAAAGATTTCCTTCACGCAGCTTCCTATTTTACAATTTGGTGACAAAAAAAATCCCACATAAATTCAGGTTTTAACCTATTAACAGACTTGAAAACCTCGGTTGCCAGTGTCATTTAATTTTGTCTATGAACAGATTCTATTTCATAGGTTCCAAAAAAGTATTTCGTAATGGTGCAAAAATCATAATGTACTGCTCTAAGTGATCTCAATTGAGTTTGATAGATCTTTTTATTATCACCCTTAGAACAGAACATCCAGATCAAGCGGCAGTATCGAAAGTTCGACATGATGTACGAATTTGAAAGCATGTAGGCTTTTTGAACGTCTTAAAATGAACGTATTCTCAGAAGACTGATCTTATTATTTGCTTTCTTGCATTTTCATCAATATGCATAGAGAAGCTGAGTTTATCGTGAATGGTCACGCCAGAAAATCTCACCACAGGTGAGGGTGTTGAGTGTGTCCACCGACGACTAACTCGAGATCATTGACTTCCTTACAACCAAGCACAAAGAATTGGAATTTATTACGGTTGACGACCATCTGATTTGAGGTGAACAAATCAATAACAATCTCGGCGACGTTAAGGCTGGGTCTGTAAATTGTACCATTTTCCCGAGACTAAAAATAGTTATTTTTGAATACATTTGTTTATATGTTTTGTTATGCAAATTTATGCAAAGCAATACATCAAAAGTAAAAGTGATATCCTTAAAAAGTTTACTAATGACATTGTTGATCGATTCACCCCAAGCACTAAGAGTGTTGTCATCAGCAAAGTTCGCAATCATAGACTCGAGTTCACACACAAAAAAATATAGACCTAATATAGATCCTTGAAGTACACCTAACACAATCTCCAACCATTCGCTAAATGCCGAGCCAACAAGGACTCGCATTTTCCTACTCCTGAGATAGTTATGTAAAAATCTAAGGCTATCATAACCAACTCCATAAGTCCAAAGTTTGGCTATCAGCAAATCATGTGGCAAGACATCAAAAGCCTTAGATGGATCCATGAGTAAAGAACCTTTTTTAGAGCTAGTTAAAAGTCTCTACCAGTTCTGAAGTAAATTAAATAAGCACTGTTGAGTAGAGTAGCCTCTGCGGAGGAGTGTTTTCTATAAAAATGACAAGCAATATCGCCTGCTGTTTCAACAAAGAAGCACTCCTCCACAGAAACTTTTCGAAGATTTTGCCCACAGAGGTACTTAGAAAGACCAGTTTCCATAAAAGCTGATAGCTGTTTAAAGTCTTTTGTAAACTTTTGAAACAGGTGGCAGTAAACTAATAGGTCTATAGTTTAACCGAAAAGTTTTGCCGAACTTTTTTTAAAAGTTGGTATTATATCTGAAAGTTTAAGCTCGTCAGGAAAAACACATATAAATAAAGAATTATTAAAACATTTGCTCAGAGGACTGGAAATGTCTCCAGCAGACATCTGAAGAAATTTCATAGGAATATTTTCACCTGTCTTTTTTGAAGCATTTAGTTGCATTACTGTTTGGTAAATCTCGTCAGAAGTCACATGAGCAAAGTTAAAAGAGTCTTCATCGTACTGTAATGATTTTAATCAATACAATGCTAGGATGGGCTCTAAATTTTTCAATAGCCTGAAAAACTGCATCAGCAGAACCTTACGATCAGGAGTACAATTCCAGGACGTAATCATAGGAGTGCTAATGATATTATTGAAATATTTATTGAAGATGGTAGCAATCATCGGAGATTATAATCAGATTTTGCTTTGCAATTCATGTTGACAACCCGGTTTCCCTGAGTTTTGTACAAAACCCAATCAGTGGGGTCATCCGTTTAGCGATATTTTTTTGACCTGTACGTCTAATAATCGCTAAATAAGAAAGTTTAATAAAAAGTTTGGTTATGGAAGTTGTTTAATAACAGACTGAAAGCGCATCATCCAATCATCAAGTTGAAATACAGTCGCAGAGTGGTATCTCCTTAGGAATAAGGCAAGGAATCCTTTACGATCGTCCGTTTTTTGTTTTTGTTTTTGGATTTCTGGGTAAGAAAGGAATCGTCCTTGTTGTTTTTTTTGTGTTTTTTTTTTTCACTACTGTCCAAACCTGCGCAAATTTTTTTCTGAAAGTTAATTGGTTATACAGCTAATTTCTGAAATCAGATTGGCTGTTAAATCTAGTTACCTTACTTTTTGTTACCTTTGGAATATACTTCTTGGCTTTAACATTTGGATCGTCATAAAAAATATTACTGTTTCACAACATTTCAAGCTTCAAATATTTATTCGGTCGGTCGGTCTCTTTTGTTAGGATTTTTAGATTAGATTGATATATTTGACGAAAGTCATTCAACCTTTGTTTTCTATATTTTCATGTTTTTCAAGTACAATTTTCAATACGATTATGATCTGTTGCTTTTCAGACAGTATCCTAATTTATACTGATAAAACGGTGAAGCCTTAATTTTCTTATGATGTGTTTCCAAGGTGTATATATTTTCAAGGTAAACGTATACGTATACTTCATATGCTTTTTTATATTTCTCGACTTTTTTCTCGAGGCAAATGATCTTTCATTTCCCCGTGTCTGTCAGTCAGTTATTCAGTCAATGTGTAATGTCGCAGTTAATTCCACTCTTTCATAACACCCTCCTTAGTATCAGAGTTCCTAATTGCTCGGTTTCTTGAACACCCACTCGTCAATTCGCTATGAAAACGGGTTTTAAAAATGACGTAAAAGTTCCGAGTTTCGTGAATAACGTTCTTTTCTATCTAAACGTAGGAGTGAAGAAGACAGTAACTTTTACAAGGTAAAATAAATGCTTTGAAGAATTTGCAAGTATTCTTAGGGATTTAATTTAGTTTTTAATACATTATAGAACTAAGTTTTTTGTGTATATTTTGTAATGGTGTTTCAGAGTGAAAGTAGCACAGCAGCTTCACTACCAACTCCAATTTATAAAAATTATTTTTATTCCAAATATTTACTTGGAAAAACGCTACTCCATTCGTTCTTTTGTATAATCCCAGCTCAGTTGGACAATTTTCTGAGATAGCTTAGCTTTGTAAACAATTTTTTAATTGTATCTTACCTTAAAAGGGTGTTGAGCTGTCATATGTAGCCTCCACAAGAGCAAAATCTGTTGACATTATATCAATAAAAGGAAGACTTCCTTGATTGCCTGTTAAGTTTCAAAGCAAGACAAAGCCGTCAATTTATCAAATTTTATCAAGGTATAACCAGGCAAGGCCACGAGCTCCCGCGACTTTCATTTTTCTGTGGTATATATTTACATCGTTTTTTCTTTGCCTATATCTTTAACGTTTTGTTTTGATCACATGACTTACAGTAACTTCTTCTGCGTCATGGGATTGTATTCTGAACTGTGAGAACACCTATAATAAAATCGTAGAATTTTTTTTCTCGAAACAATGGAAAAACTAGGTACGAGTATCTGCCGTGTACATGAAATCACTTCGTTCCACGATGTTTTCATGAGAGTGGAATGTGTTGTGTCTCCACTTAAGTTTTTACTATAATCACTAATTATTTGTCATATAATTTTCAGATGTAGATGTGTTAAAATGTATGATTTAAATGTACTAAGCTTTTTTTTCACTGTCAACAAATTTATATAGGCAGGATGCTGACGAGATGAAAACATAGAAGAGAAAGTGCTAATGTTTATTGAAAAAATCTGATTATCTTAATAACCCCTAAAGAGAGACAAATAAGCGTGTTCAAAGTGTATAAAGAGCATTTGAATTACCAGGACAATTGACTTGATCATATTATTATTAAATATTCTACTTTGAAACATTCAGTAATTATCGAGCAAAGGACACAAATATTTACAAACTATACGTCACTTGGAAAGTCATCTATAAGCAAATGTATTTTGAGTTTCATTTGTTTTGTTTTTTAGATTGTATGAAATTTTCAATTAGAAATTATGATAAATGCCCACAAGACTTGTCTTGAAAAAGTGTGTAGGCTCTGTCGTGGTAAGATGATACAACTTACCAAATCTTTGTTTGATTTTAATGTTTGATGAAGATGATCCTGATGTACACCCTCAAAGTTATGTTTGGAATGTGCTCGACAGCTACTGAAGATAGATGCTAAAAAGCCTTTGCAAGATGAAGCTGCCTGTAATAGCAGAATTTGAAGCACACAATGAAAAATGCCAGATATGTTATCATTCAAAATGGTGAAAAGAGGTTTAAGAGAATAATGAGTAGAAAGCAGATTTAATATTAAAAACTAACTGGGATAATTTCTGTTGGTCATTATCAGTTTACGATAAGGTGATACCAAGTGAAGGTGAATTTTGCAAACATCTACCTAAGCAGCTGTATATAGAAAATGTGGAACAATTTTTAAAAAGTTTGTACAGTAAACAATGATTTCCCTTATGTCATGAAAAGAGAGAAGGAATCCATTCTAAGTTAAGAACCAAGTGGCAATATCAAAGTGCATCACTCAAATCTGATACTTTAGAAAATTCTCAAACAATTTTAACAACAACTCACAGTGTATTAACAAATTGACCTGTATTAATCTCTGACAAGACAAAAGGTGCAACAAATGCATTTATTATCGCAAAATCCTTCATGTATTGGAAGCGCGAATAGTGAGAGTTGGGAGTGGAGTTAAAACCAAACAACCATACAGTACATTATCTAAACAGCAGTTTAGAAAGAGACTTTTTCAAGTTGCAAAGGAAAATAAAAATAAAAAATGGCAAAGGGGGAATTATCGACATTAGTGATAAACAAGTTGTACCAAAGAGGAAAAACACTGACCTTTGATGTTTTATTCTTTATTGGTGAATCCTTTTATTTTATTTTATTTCACAAGGGTTATCTGAAGCTTTGTTCTGGCTAAAATTACATTTTCATAGTCGTCACTATTTATTTTAATAGACAAATTAAAAATTAGGTTTGAAATTCAGTCTTGATGTGCCTCGATCAAACTCCAAACAAGATCAACATTGTTGATTTAAAAGATTTCCCTAGACTTTCCCTTGATGTGAGAACCGCTTGTTGAATACTATTCCGCGTATCGCTGGAATAAAGTACAAGCGAAAACAGAAGTAAGCACGATTTTTTCTCTCGTCTTCTCATTGGTTGGAAAAACATTTTTAAGCAATTTCATTGGCCGAAGAAAAACAATCAAATACATTCCTGAAATTCCTGACAACACACATAGAACATAGCAAAATCTTCCGCGCTGCATCCAGCAACGCTTTTACATATCCCTGGTGAATCCGAAAAACTGCAACATTTTTCTGGCAACATTTTCTGTTTGTTTCAGGCTTCTGCGTAGCTGGAAGCACAGCATTCCTGTACAATAGTGTAACAACACCATTCAATCATTTTTGTTGTTCTTTAGAATAAAATTAAAAGAGTAATCTGATAATCGCACCGGGCAAGGACCCCCCTATATGGAAATCTGCTTTCAAAACTGGGATTTAAAAGTCATAATTTGAAGCCCCATGGCCAATCTTTTCATTCCAGTAGTAAACAAGATGTGGCGATAACAGCACGTGGAATATCAACAACTTCATTTTGGTCGTGTTTTTGGTGTTTGGATTTGTTTAAAGAGGTTTCAGACTCTTGAATCTACCCCCAATTATTAAGCGTTATTTCAAATTTAAACTATTGGGTGAAAAGTACTTACTGTAAGCTTCCATTTTAAATGTTTTTCTTTTTTTTCTCGTTGATTAATCGCTTCAATATTAACATGTGTCGAAAATATAGAAGAATGACGAGCATATATGAAACTACCTTAACTTTTTAAAAATGAAGAGTTCTGAAGAGCGTTGGGAAAATGGATGAATAGTTTTATCAATTATTAGTATATGCATAAAAAACTGAATTCAATCAATCATCATAGCTGCAAAAAATAAAAACTAATAACAAAGAAGCATAAAAAACAAACCAAAAACTGGATTTTGTCCGAAATTGTTTAGCAACAGTTTTTTAGATCCACTGGAATGGAAAAAAAATTAAAAATTGTGATGAAATGAGCATAAAACACACATTAACACATCAAATCAAACAATTATACCCTGCTCTTCTCTTCTAGTGGTGAAGTAGCTGTGCTCCTTTCACTTTCACTTTTTATTCATCGACAGTCCATCATCATCACAAAGTTTACACAAAAACTTGCTTATATAATGCATTAAAAACTGTACTCAAACACTATCAGAATACTTGCAAATAAATTAAATCAAAAATTTATTACCTTCAAGTGAGTTTCTATCTTCTTCACTTCACTTCCACTTCACGTTTAGAAACGTTATCCAAAAAGCGGAATTTTCACGCCATTTTTAAAACCCGTTTTCTTGAGCGAACCAATTATACATCGAATTTATGGGTAGGAGTTGAGGAAACAGTAAAGAGAGGACACCGATATTTAGAAGGGTGTTCCGAACGGGTGTTATGAACTGCGACATTAAAGACTGACTGACCGACACACTGACTCGCTGACAGACACGGGGAAATAAAAGATCAGCTGCCTCCCTGCGCTGACCAACAAGTCATCAGGTGTAGACGATTTGCCGAATGTTAAAAAAAAGTAAGAAAAAAGGGAGATTGCGTATTAGTATAAAAAGAAAAGTGATATAAGTGATATAAATGTTGTGTGCAGGGTTAATTATAATTCTGTGCATAATTAGTTCATACCTATGTGAGGTGATCATCACATTGATCATCATGCTTCCTTTTGCAGGGAAAATACCTGCAAATATTAGTGAAAAAGAATGCACTACTATACGACGAACAAGAAGAATTTCGAACTGACATTAGTGTAAGGGGTTTTGAGAAGAGCATGCAAAGAGCATTTGTCGATGTGAAGGTTTTATCCTTTCGCTCAAAGTTATCTCAACCAAAAGTTTCATATAACCCTACTATCAATAGAGAAACAAAAGAAACGCAAATTCAATCAATGCAACAAATATCATCTGCATTTGGATACCGACCCCATTTATCGTGCCATCTTCGGCGAACGGATTCAATTTCCGTTATTTTCTGAATGTGAACTTTTTGTAAGTACCCATCGGTTCTCTTGCTTCTTCCATTGTGATTGGAACTCCTATATTATTTTTTATATTAAAAAAAGGGGAAAATAGGAATGTTAAAGGATGTCTCAACACTATGTTATTTATATCGTGACGTAATAGTTATCATAATGTTTCGTGGAGCTTTATGGGTAATTAGTGGTAAAGAAAAGAAATATTGGCACTAGAGTGTTTCCTTTCGGCACATGGTTTTAAAGGTATCTACTTTGTTATTCTACTGTTCCGTGTTTTATCTCTAAATTGTTTGGAAAATTTCGTATGACAAGAAAATAATAATATGGTTGAATATTATTATCGTTCCTTTTGCTCCTCCTTTTATCTAATATTCCAAGGAAAGAAATGTTTTTATATTTTTATTACTGATATTGTTTTGATATTGTATTTTATATCTTACATCCTTTTGAACGTAAATTGGGTTTCCTTTTTCATTTATTGGATACTAAAGATGTTGTGTCGAGCATATATGAAACTACGTAAGCATATAGACTTTAGCAAAACAGAATGTGGGAAGAAAAGGGATAACTATAGTGTAACATCAATGATATGAATTTTTTCTCCCAAAATAATAAAAGGAAACATAATACAAAATTCATCATCCGCAAAATAAAATCCGCACAAAAATTCATCATCTATGGATTTGAATTCTTCACACGGAAATTTAGCCACGTTAAATTAGTAGAGGGAAATTTCCATTTTAAAATTAATTCTACTGAAACAACAGAAATTTTAGTGTCATTTTAATTTGTAGATATTTTTGTTTTTAAACCTTACATTTTGCATTTTGACTGAAATATGATCATTTCGAGGTTTTAAATGTGCAGTATAGTGAGTTTGCAGTAAGTTTACGAATTTCAATGAAATAACTAGACTGAAATACCTAAGATCATTAATTTGGGAACATTTATTTTCGTTTTTATTTTCGTGTCCAAAAAATTTTCGCGAATTGATTAATGATTAAAATTTTGTGGACGTTTATTTTCGCGATTTAACCAAATTGAAAATTTAATTCAATAGATACAGGCAGGAGAAGATGTCAAAAGTGTAATTGAACTCAAATGTAATAAAAAGCCTAAAAATATAACCTGAAAAACTACGAATTGTATTTTTTTCCTTCCTGATAATTTTCGTGACATTAATTTTCGCGAAGCAAGATTTTTCAAAACTTTTGAAAACTGTTTTGTCTATATTTTCACGAATTGGTATTTCAGAGAAAAATCGCAAACATTTATTGTCAAGCCTTTTATTTTTAACTTTGCAGCATTTTAATTTTGCAGATTTTAGATGTCCACCAAATTATGAAAATTTCATGCCATGAAAATTTCTTGCCTTAAAGTAGGTTAGTAAATATTTTTTCTAATTTTTTGGATGGATTTTATTTTGATGATGAAGATGATGATTTTTTTTAATTAGTTTTATCTAATAACAGTTTTTTAAAGTGGGTGATTTACCTACTTTTAATTGAAGTAGCGTAAAGTTGAGTTTAGTTATACGATGATGAAAAATAAATAAAAGATTTCGCAATACTGCTGTTAAATATTCACTTTCCCCAAATGAAAAATCTCTCTTGTTTTAAAGCATAAATGCCCATTGACTTTTATGGATGACCAGCTTACACAAGGAAATATGGTATTATGGAAAATTCATTTTCATTAATTTGTTCTTGTTTAATTTGATATCTAAATGAAAATATAGAACTGATATCTCAAAATACAGTTATTCCCTTTTTTAGCGCCACCCCTTTTATTTTAGCGCCTCTTTAACCACACCCCACCTTAATGATAAAATAATGTGTTCCGGTTCTCATTCGGCTTCATCGACTTACCGGATGTGTGGACCTTTGGACTTTCGAAAAAACAGATCCTTAAAATTCCCGAATAATAAGCCAGAAAAACAGAAAAAAAACTAAGAAGTTAAATTTATGTCTTTTTTTAACATAATACAAAATGTCATGTACGTATTTACTGCAAATGACCTTATAACTTTTTTTTATCAGTGTTAATTCATAAGAAGCGATTCTTCCGTCCCTTTGAATCGCTTTTCTTTTGAACATTCGAATGTTCTCCATGTGAGCCACTCTTTCAATGAACGTGTTTAGATATCGCTCTATATCCTAATATGTGTATCCTAATATGTCTTAGATATTTTTGTTAGTCTTGCAGCTCTGTTCTCATTTTAACTAGTTTTCCTCATTCCTCAATTTACTTCTTAAAAAACCCCGCAAGAATTGACAAAATTTATGTGACAAAATGTAGCATTTTTTTACCGGGATTTTTTATCCGTGATGATAGTGTTGCGAATTAAGTCAACACAAAGATCGTCCTCAGTATGAGCATATGGCCTATCCTATTTCTAATCATACATGAACTAGGTTTAAGTTACCGCTGACCTTCAAGCCTTAAGGCTCTTGTTACTCTTCAATGATTTTAAGCATTTTTCTACGAATATCTTACTGACATACGTAAAACAAAATGTTTTTACGGTTTTCTTTTCCATCTTTGCATTTCTCAAAGAATATAATTTAGTTTTCAGTTTTTTAGCTACGGTGAAAAAGTAACTACAGAACGTCAGGGGTTTTCTTTAGAAAGGGAAAAGAGAACTAGGTTCGTTGTAACGAGATTCCGTTATATCGAGGTTCGTAATATCGAGATTCTGTTCTTAATATCGAGTAATATTACTGAAAACTACAATTGTTTCTCAAGTCAAAGTTCCTTGAAATTAATATATCATATCATGCAAATTCAATTCTTATTCAAATCCCCGTTTACCTGATAGCAAAATGAAAGTTTGTCAATGAATCTATCTGGTACATACCCGTTCAGTTCAGACACGGCGTACATGGGTCTATGATATCGTTGCTAATTATGTAACCGCAAAATTTGTCCTCAGTGTGTGAAGGTTTATCCAATTTCAAATCATGCATGACCAAGGTCTAAGTTAGCGCTGACATTCAAGCCGCGAGGCTATTGTTAAATTCAATTTTAAGCGGAATTCTTTATTTTAAGCGGTAGTCGGTCTAGTGAAATGAAACCGTATTATTTCTTGTGCTGGCCTTAATCGTGGACTGCGTTCGCATTTCATTATTTCATCATAAAGAACTTTGGCTTTCACTTAGTAACAACTTTCAGCATTTTCAGCTGTTTTGCAGAAATCCTTCTGCCCGCAAGTGCATCTTGTTTTCAGTTTATTTCCTGTTTATATTTATGTTATTCATGTATGTTGATATTATATTTGAAGATCATTATGAAGATCATTCTTCCTCTTTTTATAACTTCACACAATGCTATGATATTATGAATTTGGAATATAACAGAAATTCTCAGAAACCATTCACCCTTATCCCTATGATAAATGATGCAAATAACCGATTTTAGTACATGGCAATGTACAGTCTCCTTGAAATAGATCATAATGATTGGTTAATTGACATCACGTGAAAAGTCAATATTTTCCTTTATTAACCCATTAGTGATGTCTATAGGGCAATACGGAAAATAGGGTTTCTGATTGGCTTAAATGAACTAAACGACTGGCATTATTCGCCAATGTAGTTTTGTTTTCCTGGAAACACAATATAATAGCTTCAAATGTAAACAAAAACCTATGATTTCTGTTGATGCCATTGCACTGCGCAAAATTTGATGTAACCTTCTTGAACATTTTAGCCTACATATCCTTAGGAGAACTTTATAATAAACTCTAAAACATTAGTTTAGTTTAGTACAACATTATTAACAGTTCTATTAACTCTGTGGTGTGTGTGTACTTGATGACAAAGATAAACAATTATGATGTCTGTTATCATTTTTTTTATCTGGAGCTCCCTCTTTGTTCTATTATGATTCTTAGAGAAAATGATTGAAATAGAAAAAATGATTGAAATAGAAAAAATGATTGAAATAGAAAAAATGATTGAAATAGAAAAAATGATTGAAATAGAAAAAATGATTGAAATAGAAAAAGATAGGAAAATGAAACTTAAACTTTATAGGGGTAACAAATACAAATATCATATAATAATGACGGTTGGGGAGTGCGCTTTACTTGAAAATATTTCCTCTGGTCATCACCACTTAGTACTTAGACCTCGGGAAATATTTTCCAGATAAATGTTGAACAAAGAGATAAAATTATTATTATTATTATTATTATTATTATTATTATTATTATTATTATTATTATTATTATTATTATTATTATTATTATTATTATTATTATTATTATTATTATTATTATAAAACTTATTTATACAGGTTGACTTTTTCAGAAATTAAAATTCTGCTATCAATAAAGGACCTGTTTTAAAAATTATTTACAATAACGACTAGAATATCTAAGGATATAAGGGCAATAGAAAACGATAAAAAGGGGTCAATGGAGAAAAATCAACCGAAATAGAAATAGAGAAAAGTATGAAAGGCAAAGAGAAAAATAATTCAAAAATCTCATCTTCAAAATGCCTCGGTAGTGATAATATGTGAGTTGATGGCACTGGAATAGCTAGACAAATTTGGCAGCTGAATAAATTAATCTTTTAAATTTACAGATAGATTCTTCTCTTCATAAGTTGACAGACAATTCATTGAAAGTCAGGGCACCTTGGACAGCAAATGATCTTCTTCCAGATTCAGTTCTTGATTTTGGAATAACCAAACGATTACCATTTGCTCGTGTTGTAATGTTATGTTGGAGTCTCTCGAAATTGAATGAATGGCTTTTGATTCCATGCAAATGTTTGAAGATCAATAGCTGATCTTCCTTTGATCTTGCTGGTTACAGATTTTCGATACTCTACTCCGATAACTTCCGAAGCGTTCTTCCCCAATCGATTTAATTTCGTATAAACAGGTATTATTCCAAAGTATACTGGAGCGCAGTATAACATTACCGGCTCGATCATTGCTCTATAGATTGTTTCAGCAGCTTTACTTGTCAAGTTATAACGTACGCGTTTCAATAAATTCACTCTTTGACTCACTTTCTTGATTAGCTTCGAACTTTGATCAAGTATCGATAAATTCTTATCAAAGATAATACCGAAATACTCATATTTCAATTCCTGGTGAATGATTGAGCCAAGGATGTTGATAATACAGGAAGGTTGCGTCTTTAATTTTTGGGCAGTACCAGATGTGACTACTCTGTTTTTCCAACTGTCAGATTTAATATAAGAAGATTGCTTTCAAACGACCTGAATAAATATTCTCCTTCACTACACAATGTATTTTCGATAGTTTTGGTAAACTCATGAGAATACAGTAAAACGGCATCATCGGCATACATCAATAGTTTGCATTTAACAAGTCCTAGATGCGCATCGTTCACTAGCAGAATAAAGAGAAAGGCACCCAGTACGGATCCTTGCGGAACGCCAAAGATAATATCGTTGAGTTCCGAAGAGGTTTGATCACATGAAACGTATTGCTTTCGGTTAAAGAGGTGGGCAAATAACCAATCCAGTTCAATATCGAGATACCATAGAACGGAAGCTTACTGAAAAGGCATACGTGACTAACAGTGGCAAAGGCCTTTCGAATAGCTATGTACAATGCACCTGTGTATTTCCTTTTATCCATATTCTGTCGTATGTGTTCGTGTAAGTTGAGGTCAGCATCCTGAGTCGATTTTTGCTTTCTAAAGCCATATTGATGTTCATATAGTAAATTGTTTGTTTCTAGAAATTCAGTGAGCTGCTCAAAAACAATTCTTTCTAAGATTTTCGACATGAAGTTGAGTGCAGAGATTGGATGATAATTATCAAAACTAGAGCGTTCTCCAGCTTTGTAAACTGGCGTGACCTTTGCATTTTTTCTGCTGTCGGAAATGATCTAGATTTCAATCTTGCATTTGCTAAGACGAGATGAACAGATAGTTCTCTTTGAGCATCTTTCAGCATTGACGCAGGATTGACGCAGTTTTTAATGCTGAGGATGAGGAAGACTCTACATTGGAGGAACATATAATATGAGAAGGAGAATAATGTTACTCTTTCAAACATTTGATTAAATTAGAATAACAAAGTTTTAGCAGGGATATAATTCTTCTCTTTATAATGTTGCCAGGTACTAAATGGCTTCTTAACCTTACTAACCCGTCAATAATTGGGAAAATATTGACCAAGGTCACTTGTATGGATCCCATTGCTCTAGCTCCATGATGACATAACCTTAAAATTTTCCCGTATCGAGCGTCTAAACGGTTTATAAGCCGTTAGTATTGTTGAATTCACTCTTACACTATATGAGAAGATTAATGATTGGTTCGCAACGCTTTGCAGTAGTTTATAATGTAATCATAAAGATAAAAGAATTATGGGTAATGGCATTTGAAATATATCATCAGATTCTTTAACATCTTTATTCGTCACTGTATAGGTAACATTCTTCGATTCTATTATATAGTTGAGCTTATAATACAACAATGGATATTTGGTGCAGAAAAGAAAAGTAACTGTGATTTGCAGACTTGCTGGATCAATTGGGATTCAATAATGAAAGAAAAAGGGATTAATAATTAAAGGAATACAAATATAGGCAGTGACGGATTAAAAATCGGTGCAAGTCAAGGGATTACAAAGTGGACCTTTAAGGATTACAAATCGGCGCAGGGATTACAAAGTGGAGCGGAGATTACAAATTGGTGCACGCTTGTTAATGAATAGAAGCTGATCGTCATCTTTAAAAAGGTGTTAAGAACCACCTTCCATTCATTAACAAATGTTTCAACAGTTCAATTTTCTATATTGGTATTCAATCATATCAAGAGAGAGATTATAATAGTGAAGTTTTCTTAATTTAAAGTCTACAATAGTATGTTTCAAACACATTTATATCTATGTATCGTAAATAAAATATTTTATTTATTAATCCTATTGAACCGCTCCGTATGATGTTTGCAAGTTTCGTGACCAAAAAGGAAAGAAAAGATTACTTAATCAATCAAAAAAATGAAACTTCTTCATTTTATAGATGGCAATATGAGATATTCAGAGGGTTCCTAATATATTACGTTTACGTGAAATATTGGAATTTGCAGAAATGTTTGAATTTATTTAAGCTGCACCCAACCACTCCTAATCTTACTGGTCCTGAACTGCCCCTGAAGTTCCTAAGCTTAATAGGTTTATATGACTCTTCAAAAGAATTTCTTATACCATATCTTATATTATATGTTTTCAAGGAACAGGCTGCAAATTCAAACTGCATTTGGTAATTAAACCAAGATAATGGTTTCTTGGAACTTAGTGAAATTAGATTATGGTTTACTGAAATGAGCTCTAAATAGAAACGAAATTCAATATTTTTATTATTCCTTAAAGAAATAATCATAACTGAATCATCTTTTAATTTTATGGTGCCAAGATAATTATTTTTTATCAAGATTGTTCTCAAAATTCATTTGCATCTTCATTCTGATGTTCTTCTTTGTCTTCTCTTCCGATCGAAAAATAATGAAATAAAATTTCTTCAAGTACAATACCACCACGAGCACCAGCATAGAGGATGTGAGAACGATAAAATCGACTGCAGTTTCGCCAATTGTATTGGGTTGATTGTAGAATAATGAAAACAGAACGATGAAACACAAGTTTGTTATGAATGAACCATAGACAATGTTCATGCCTTCATTATAAATGGAAGGCAATTTACGAGAACGGAATCCTTGAATGTTACACACCACAAGTAACAAGAACACATATACAACTTGAACATGAGTGTGAACGGAAGTATTGCAAACTGAAACTCTTCGTAAGGAATCGTGCAAAACCTTCATGTAAACTTCGACAGGCTTCCGTACCATTGTAACAAACAAAAGCGCCAAATTAATAAGGTTGATCAAAAAGATAATGAAAACTTGCTGAAAAGTAATTTTAAATTTATCTCTGTCTGTTATAACCACTTGACTTTTAAAAATCGATAATAACTTTTGCGTTTTGGTATACATCAACGAAACAATAGCTGTGAATGGTATCCCAGTCAGAAATGGTCTTGCTGTACATGTTAAATAGGTTGGTTTATGTAGCATAAGAACAGGAAAACCAGCGAAAAAACATAATGCCAATAATAATTGCACAATTGCAGTCTTAATGTCTAATGAACGAACAATCTTATTTTTTGGACGACTAAATATTGTCACCATGATGGAAATGACAAATGCAGAGCCAAACATTGATAACGCTAAACCAATGCTTCCTGATATACTGTTCAGATCAAAGAATACATTTATGTATGGATCTATACATATAGTATGTTCTTCATTAGACAAGGTGAATTCTGGACATTCAAAGCATCTTCCATACTTAGTAGGTTTTATCGAATTCCCAATGCATTTTGTACAAGTCCATCTTTCTTCCCTTTCCCAAACTGTTTCTACATTAATTGAAGTAAATAAAAGCTCCAAACCTGGCTCGCAAATTGGAACTTTACATTCACCTACAGGAGCTTTTGTTGAGTGGTTAGCCCAAACCTTTTCTTTGAATGTTATATTGTCTGATCGAAATACTACATTTCCATCTGCAAACAAAATTAAAATGGAATCTTCCATTGACGATTTTGTCATATATTTTAAAGGTATTGGTGATGGAGTAATATCGCGGAAAAATTTGTAGACTGCAAGTAGGCCAAAAACATATGCCCGGTTAAAATCTAGCAATTCTTTAGATTTGTCAATAATAGCATATAGATTAGTTGAATTGGAAAGGCGGTATAAAGCTTGCATCCATTTGTCTGGATAGTGTATATTATTGTTCCAAATGGTGTCCTTTCTATTCCATACCCAGTCATATAGTTTTGTAGCACCAACATTTGATGCGTCCTTAAAAGGTAATTCCAATTTGAAACCATCATCAATCATTAAATTCTTCGGGATATTTTTCTCAGCAAAAATTTGTAGAAATGAAGTGAGACCAGGACCTTCTCCGGACAAAAATAAAACATCCAGAAATTTATCAGCGCCAATTGCTTCAACTAGATTTATAAGATCTGTTTCATTTAAACCCACAAACAATTTGTATACAAGACACAAATTGAAGCTGTGAGAGTTAAGATAATTCCATAATCTTTCAGATATTCCTGTGTCCTTTTCTCTATCGAAAGTAAAGTGCACTATTGCAACGTAAGTCCAATTAAAATGATTAATGACGGTTTGTATTTGTTCTTCTCGAGAGATTAAATTTATCCCTTGAATATAATAAGGATTGTCTAGCTCTGGGAATGTTTCTGCTCCTGAGAATGACAACAAGGTAAGATCGTTTGTAAGCAATATACTGTTAAGTAACTTCGATATTTTGTCTGATGCATACGTGACCACGGCAATAATATTTGATCGTCTCACGCAACAAGGATGTTTGTGCATTAATAATCCAGGTTCTTTAAACCTTTCGTCTAATAACAACGTCAAAGCAACTTCTGCAGCAAGTGTTTCATTATCACAAATATCAAAGCTAACGTATCCTACACGTTTATACTCCTTTTTTGATATCTGTAGCCGAAATTTTAAAGCAATATGCAGGAATACAGCTGTTCTGTTGAATAAACCAATGTGGTTTCCAGAACAAATGGAAAACAACCCGACGACATTATAATCTCCATTGATCACTACTTCTGGGGAGATTTTATTAAAAACGAACGGTAATGATATCACTAGTGCATAAAACTTTATAGAGTTGTAACGAGAAAACATCATAATAAATTTGTATTCAAGTGATGACTTTTAACATAGTGTGAATCTTACGTTTAATTTTAAAATATATAGGTACTTTGTATGAATAAATTGACGAAATGAAAGATTTAGTATGTTATTTAATATTTATGTTCATTAATTCCTGAATAAACTTTTGTTGTTGGAAGCCTTTACAAATTATTTTCCGGAATGATCACATAGATTGTAATGAAAAAAAAACCTATTGGAACTTTAGGAGATGCGCTCGGAAGCAGATGGTTTTCGGTGTGAATATATATAACAACGTTTGGTTACTTTTGAAACAAAAAATTGCTCTGGAACTATAAAATAATAAAGAAACTTGAAAAGGTTGTGGACCAATTTACTAATTACTGCTTAATAACAACTACTTAATTTTCATTTCCATGAATAAAATGAAAAATCTATGAAATAAATATGAGAAAATTAGTACTTTGGAATAACGATTTTGTTGTGTTCACTATCAGACAAGTCTACGTTAATTCGCTATAATTATTTTTTTACTAGTGACTAGTAAAAGTAGTATTTCCTCTTATTTCCTCTTATATTAATTAACTAATTTTTACCTTAAGGATTGTCTTCATTTCAATAAACTTTGCCGCAAAATAATATACAAATTGTATAAGAAAGTTAATTCTCCAAATGTTTTTGTAAAAAGATCTATATCCTGTCTCGATAACCATCTGTTTCACATTTCGGTAGAATATATAATATATTAGCATCACGAGTAAAACCATAAAAAGTTTTTGTAGGCTGTTAATTTTGTTTGGTTTAAAGCATAATTAATAGAAATACAGATGATTAGGAACTTGTAATAGACTATTCAAATATGTTATTCATTGATTGGATCCTTTTTTAAAGTGACTGCAAAACAACTGTATTGGTGTTTTGAAGATAACTTTCATTCATTTTTCAACTTCTCAGATGTGACTTTTAAAAATATAGTTAAAAATATGACATGTTTATGTAAACAAACCTAAACAGAGAAAATGAAAGTTATATTTTCTTGTAAACAAAATTCAAAATGTATTAAAAAAATATATGAGGGTTCACACTATTCACAAAGTTTTAAGCATACTTTAGGGATACTTTATGCTGATGTAAGCACTTTTGTTATGAATTTAAATTTATTCAAATTATAGCATGCGTGTTTTAGCTATAGCAAATATAAAGAGAGCCTTCGAGCGGTCTTTATTTTTCTTGTTTAGCTGCTACCTGTTACCTTGTAATAAGAAAAGACCTGGTTTCACGGACACATTTTTTGGCAAAATTATATGAAACATATATTATTTGGAACACATTGTTTGTCTATCATACATATTTGTTTACAATGATCTCATGCAAATTTTTAATATGAAAAGTGAGCCGATCAGCACGGTTACTTAAAAGAAAACATGATGACCGACGAAACTGATTTACAAGGAGTTATAAATTGTTTCGTAAGGAGTTGCTCTTATAGCTGTAAAAAATAGACATCAAAGAGAAAGAAGAAAAAGAAAACGTTTTTGGGTTAAAAATTCCGTATCAACTAAACCTTTATGTGCTTCTTGTTGTGTTCGATCAAAATTTACACCGTTGTAATAGTCCATTATCCCAATTTTTTCCTTGTTAAAAATTACTTTGAGAACTCTTGTGAGGCGCCATAGCGGACAAAAGCATTTCAAAATTTTGTAAATTAAAAATGCAAATTTATAATATAAAGTGTTCGCATTAAAGTTTTTATAACTTTTATTTATATATGGTATGGTTTTTATATGGTGAACGTTGAATTAAAATTCGTAATTATATGTTCTGTTTTATGATCTATGATGATGTATGTAATATAGATAATGCATATTGCATGTTTTCTTAAAATGTATAATTAATTATGATGTAAAGTGTATTTGCATTTTTATATAAGGTGTAATTTGGTAAATCAAGGCGACTTATATTTTGGTAAATCGAGAAACTCAGTGTGAATTTAGAAGTCAAGATGGCTACCGGGAGGGTGTCGTTAGATGAACAATATTTGGTAGAGATAGCAAATAGAATAGCAGCACAACCAGTTTTTTTGGAAAGATTAAATACATCAACACAAGCATTTTCTGCCCATCCCGTAGCTTCTCCCGCTTCAACCCGTGGTGGTGGTGCTGGTGGTTCTTCTTTTCGCGCCAGTTCATCTACAATAGTGTGACCTGAGCCTCCAGGTTCTAACTTTAGCCGAGGAAGAAGTACTTTATCAAGAGCAAGAAGAAGAACTAATTACAGGAGTCGTAGTAGTAGTAATGGAGGATACTATAATTTGAAAGAAGTTATATTATTAGATGATTCCACTTCTTTGTTTACCATCCGTGGCCCCAAAAAAACTGAACTGATGCAAAAAGGTAGAAAAATAAACAAATTATATCATTTAAATTTAACTTTAGGACAAATGCCTTCTTCCCTATCAACAATTGCAATATTTTTTTTAATTATTTCAAAGTAATATATAATTAGAGTTTATCATGTCATAGACCGGTTGTTTTTGTTTGCGACGTTTCGACAGTTACTACTATCATCATCGGGCGTTTGTAAATGAATGATGTAAAGTTTATATATGTTTTCAGTAGGATCGAAATTAGGATCGAAATTATTTCGGACCTGGAAGGAAGCAATGTCAATATTTCGGACCTAGAAGGAAGCAATGTCAATAATTTGTTTTGCGTAGAGCTGGAAACCATATCGCAGGAACATTATACGATGTACTATTAATACTGGAATTGTTTTTGACACTGTATATAGTCTCTTTGACTTTTCGAGCAGTCCATCCTTTTTCCTTGTCAAGGATCTTTCTATTCTCCCAATCAAACTTGTGGTTATTAGTCCAACAGTGGTCAGCAATTTCGTTTTTGGTTACATCGCCATTCCGTACGGCTCGCATATGTTATAGAAGTCTTGCTTCAAGAACGAATCCATCTCAATCATGTGACAAGAGATTACTTGGAGTTTTCCGACTTTGTTAGAACAAAAACTGTCAATGTTGATGAAGAAATGGTATCATTCGAAATTACATCACTTTACACAAATGTACCGATAAATGACACGATCAATATAATTAGAGATTTAATCTCTAATGACTTAAACTTTTCATCCAAAACGAAAATTCCACCAACAGAATTTTTGGAATTGATAACGCTTGTATTAACAAAAACGTGGTTTCTATTCGATGAAACTTATTACACTCAAACAGATGGAGTTGCAATGGGAGGTCCGGCATCTTCTGTAGTTGCTGAAATCTTCATGCAAGCGTTTGAGTCCACAGCCACAACAACCGCTGACAAACCCCCAAAAGTATGGAAACGTTTTGTTGACGATGTTTACGCTATAGTGACACGAGATTCATTGAATAATTTTCATCAACATCTAAATGGATTGCACCCGAAAATAAAATTTACAATCAAGCAGGAATCGAATAATTGCATCCGATTCTTGGATACTCTTGTAAAAAGAAATCAAGACGGAAGCATTTCAGTGAACGTATATCGTAAACCAACACATACAGACCAATATCTAAACTGTAACTCAAACCATCAACAAAGTTGCAAAGAAAGTGTTGTTGCATCGTTAATAAATCGGGCGAAAGATATTGTTAGTAATGACGATGATCGTGTTGAAGAAATGAAACATATCAAATCGGCTCTCCAAGCAAATGGATATGACAGGACGATTGTTAGAAGAGTTGAAAATAGAATAAACGATACTCGAACTTCAAACACCGAAGAATCAACAGAACAAGAACCGGTGACCACTATTAGTATTCCTTATGTATCTGGTATCAGTAATGCTTTACAAAGAATATTCCGTACACACAACATCAAATGCAGATTTCGATCAACGGAAACTCTTCGTAACATATTATCTCATCCGAATGACAAAATCTCAATGAACGACACAAATAACGTGATATACCAAATTCCATGTAGTGATTGTGAATCAGTTTATATAGGAGAAACAAAAAGAACATTTGAGCAACGCATCAAAGAACATATGCGAGCCGTACGGAATGGCGATGTAACCAAAAACGAAATTGCTGACCACTGTTGGACTAATGACCACAAGTTTGATTGGGAGAATAGAAAGATCCTTGACAAGGAAAAAGGATGGACTGCTCGAAAAGTCAAAGAGACTATATACAGCGTCAAAAACAATTCCAGTATTAATAGTACATCGTATAATGTTCCTGCGATATGGTTTCCAGCTCTACGCAAAACAAATTATTGACATTGCTTCCTTCCAGGTCCGAAATATTGACATTGCTTCCTTCCAGGTCCGAAATAATTTCGATCCTAATTTCGATCCTACTGAAAACATATATAAACTTAACATCATTCATTTACAAACGCCCGATGATGACAGTAGTAACTGTCGAAACGTCGCAAACAAAAACAACCGGTCTATGACATGATAAACTCTAATTATATATTATGAATACTAGACTGACAAACAATATAAATATATTCAATATTTCAAAGTATTTGTGTAGCTATATACACAGTTGAACCTCTAATAACGTCACCTAAATAATAACGGCCTAACTGCCTCTTTGTGTTGGCCCGATGGACAATTTAACCTCTTCCAAGGGCTTTTCAAGGGTTTCGCAAGGGTTACCTAGGGCTTTGCATGGGTTTTCGCATTTTCAAAGAATGAAAAATAAGACGTTTTACATAATTTTATTCTCTTCTAAAGAAAAAAAAAAATTTACAAATTAAAATGAAAACGTCTTTTCAGCCGTCTTTTCAGGTAATGGTATTTATAATTGGATTGGGGGAAACAGCCAAGAAAACATTGACAGCAGAGAACCTGTAATCAAAGATTTTAATAAAAATGAGAATGTTTCTGTCGTATGAGTTAGCTCTTTCCGTTAAAATAGAAGTGTTACTCTAGCTTTCTATGGACGATAATGGATTTTATACCCCCTTATGCAATCATCCGTCCAAGTACGACAGCATAAATATGGGGGTAAGGACAAATACAACAGGTGAAAATGCGTTAAGATGCCCTATCTCTTTGGTTATTATTTTGTTTCATTATCATTTCAAATATTTTTGGTTTTTAAATCAGTGAACGATTTATACTGTCTAGATGTAAAGCCATAACATTTTATTCCTTTTTGATCCGCAAGACTTTCATAGCTCCCGTGAAAAGTGCCACTTCTGCGCTCGTAAGAGAAACCTTTTCTATCAGGTTCGCTCTTCTTCTTCAGCTCAGCAGCCATGGAATTGGAAGAGTTAGAATTTTATGCGAAAAAAAATGATATCGACAGTTGAAAGAATTGTCAGGTCTGTCATAGAAAGATAAAATGAAAGAATGCTTTTCCTGTTCAATGTGGTTTATACCAGAAACTTGTTTCTGGTCATCTCCACAGATTTGTTTTGGCTGAATCTTTTTGTAAGAATCTTCAACAACTTATTAAAATGAAGTTTTGAAAGTAGGTTGAAGTTGATTGAGATATTGTAGTTTCAAAGTCCATAAATTAAGGTAATTTTTTTTTTCATTACGCGTAGATACCAACATGCCCAGTCTTGGGATAATTGAAGCTTTATAAAAATGGGTTATTATCTCCTATGGTGGAAATAAACGTCCCGTTGCAATTTAATCGATCCCACAGCTAAGATGGTATATGTTTTCAAGTTTCAAAGTGATATCAGCAATTTACCACCAACCAGTGCTATGAAACAGAAAATGTTCCAAATATTTAATTTTTTAACAGGAAACTTGGATGTGAGTGTAGGTACCGAATTTCAGCCACCTACCATTTACGGTTCTCGGGATATTTCATTTCATACGCTTGGTCTGTAAATTCCCAGTCCTGATTTTTAACATATTTAGATATATTATAAATGTATTGAGAACGGTGCGTTTTCAAGATATGATTTTTTACATGTTTTTCACTCAGTTTTTGATTCTCTATCAAATGGTATACAGTATAACCCCGTTAAGTCGGACTCTCAGGGGACCGAAATAATCGGTCTGACTTATCGGGAGTCCGACCTATCCGAACTTCGTCTTAAGTCAGACTCTACTTATTTAGATCCAAGGGGGACAAGGTTTTAGTCCGACTTAAAGAAAAGTCTGACTTAAACCGTGTCCGACTTAACGGGGTTATACTGTAGTTTGTTTTGAACTTCAATTTTTTCTGACCGTAAAATTTGCTGAAGTCTGCAAAACAGGTTCGAGACCTTAAAATTTTTGGCACCCTCCTGCTTTTAACACCTCTGTGCACACAGGAGACCTTTTTACTACATAATGGCCTGCACTATGTCTTGAGTAATCGTGACACATTCAAGCATAACCATTATGTCCCTCTACTGCTTTCCTGCAAATAATCGTAAATGTAAATTTAACAATTAGATGTAATGCCATCTAAGAAATCTTAAATACAAACTAAATTGACATTTTCAAAACCTGAAAGATTAGCCAAAATAAGTGACTCCAGTAAACCAGTGCTTTCTGGCAACTACAAAAAAACATTTCCTTTAAATATGGCATCCAACACCAGTGAATTGTCATCTTTTGATCTACCCTCTACAAGTGCTGGTTCTTCCATAGCTTTCACATTAGATGCTACTTTTACGTACCCATTTGACATAGCTAGCTATGTTAAAAAAAACATCTTCATTAAAAAGTTCAGATATTATTGAAATAATACACAATCTTTTTATCGCTTCTGAAACATTTGTTTTTCCTAAATCCGATAATCGGGGAAAATTTATTTTGTCGTGGCTTAGGCAATTCTCTTGGCTTTGTTATTCTCCAAGCCTTGATGGTGCTTTTTGGTTACCTTGTGTGCTTTTTGGACAAAGATTCTCTTAATGTTTACAAGTAAAGAAGCTGTTTACTGAGCCATTTCGTCACTGGCCTGATGCAGTTGCAGCTTTTACTAAAGGAGATAAGCACATCCACCAAGAGGTAATTATAAGTGTTAATTCTGTTATTGATCGATTCAGTCGCTAGAATAGAAGACTTTCTTTTACACACCCCAAGTTCTGAGTAATTTCATAATTTTGGTTACCCCCCTCCATTTTCTTTTTTTTTTCTTTCTTCTTAATTTTTACTCTTTCTTTATTCTGTAACCATCTTCTAAAATTTTAATTATTTAACAAACATAATGATAATGTTATCATAATGAACATAACTCTAGCTTTTAACTGGAGTCACTATGAGACTGATCATTGTCTCTTACCATGTTGGTCCAGTAGACGATTCGTGTTTATATCAGCAATGTTTTTATCAGGTTCATTACACGATCATACCCTGTATAAACTTGAAATCAAGCAAAATTTATACAAAACAATGCTAATATCTATTGAACAAGAAGCATTTAAATTAACAACTGAGATGAAGATCATTAATATTGTTGAATGTTGAAACATTCAGTAATTATTAAGCAAAGAACACAAATATTTATAAACACTTGGAAAGTCATTGATTTTAACTTCAATCTGAGAGAAAACATTATTTGGCAACCTGAATTATTGTTGCTATTTCTGTCTCTCGCACCCTTCTCTTGTCAGTCTTTATTATGAAATCTTCTCAGTGCATTCATTGTATTTGTTGTTTTTTGATTAATGAGGTAAATGTGTAATGTTTTTATTTCAGTGTTATCAACTTCAGCAAACCTGCATTGAATTTTTTGTCTTCTTCCATCATGTTTAAAAACAATCAAGGATAAAACGCAACACACACAGATACAAAAACAGAGATTCACAGTTCATCCATCCAAGTTAATTATCCAAGTTATTTACATATGATTCAAAACTATTCTTCAAGAATGTTAAGTGCAGTTAAATTGTGGTTTTTGCGTAAGTAGAAAAAATGTTTATGTTTATTCATAAAAGATTTGGAAAGGCTTTTGTCAGCAAATTCTTTGAAATTTCAAATCACGCTTGCGTTCTCTCTCAATAAATAAAAGATGAATCAGGTTTTCGTTTTTTTCCCATAATTTATATAGTATCTATAGTTAGTAAATTTTTTTTAGTAAAAAATTTTGTTAAATCTTGATTGTTATTATCCACAGTTTTAACCTTAGTCTGGTTTTGACGACGTCACGCGCTAAAATGATGACGTCGGCCCAATTATTTTCTATCAAGTTGTTCATTAAGCCTTAGTTAACAATTGTGGTTTCTTGATAAAAGCATAAGATTTGCGGAAGTTACGGAGGGGAGGGGCGAATGAGCCACACACACAAATTCTGGTATGAATAAGGTTAACGGTCCGTGACACGTATCCTGGGTGAGATTAAGCCAGGCAAAAAAATTTAGCATACACGTATGACTGAACCCGGGCTATATATCATTATAACCATAGAAACCACAAGAATGAAATATAACAATATAGTAAATGTTTGTATTCACTCCCTATCAGCATTATTTTAAATCTTACCTCCTGTGTGTAATATTTTAAGAAGCTACAATCATTCTTTGGTTGTTGGTGTCAATTTGACCCGTGCCTAGATAATGTTTTATACCTGCTAAACCGTTAATGCCAATGACATTAAACTTGGTAGAGACTTTATGTAACCTATTTGCTACTTGAAAGATAACAATCATGATGACATCATCACTTTTTGTTATGACGTCATCAATTTGTCTACTTTGTGAATAATTTTGAAATTTACGTAAATTTTTGAAAAGCATAATTTATAGGTAAAAATTATTATTTTTTGCAAAATTTTACATTATTCTGTACCTAAATACAACAATATGCCCAAAGATTCGTCATTGTAAGACTTTTTTAATGTTATGAGAATTTGGTGATGGTAAAAAATCTCCTCCACAAATTTGGACATACCCTCTAGATCCGCTATGCAAGATAGCCTAACCAGTTACAAAACGGTACTGTTTTTAATATGGTTTGCTTTAGTTTCTTCGAAAACCCGCCATCATATGACAAACCCGCCATCATATGACGAACCCGCCATCATATGACAAACCCGCCATCATATGACAAACACCTTGTTTAGCCAGAGACAAAAAAAATCATTATGCTTCATTTAACTATTTGATGCATATCAATACATATCAATGTTGCAATTTCATTTTTTTGAAGCAAACTGCTTTAATTCCCGCTTTAACTTCATTGGATTCATTAAAAAATGACATTGAGCGTTAATCTCCTTAAACACTCCTACTCGGATGCCAAAAAGTTTAATGTAACTCGAATTACATATTCAATACATACGAGTGATCTCAGGGTATTTCCTACCTATCAATGCCAATTTTTGAGCTAGAAATGCTATGGCTGGCGTTTTGTTGTGGGGAGATTATGCAAAGAAACCTCTCATTAGTTCCTCTTTCTTGATCAGAACTCATCAATACATTTCTTAATCCATGGCATTATGATCTCATATAATAACGTAACACAATATAATTTTGTGTTGTAAAAGTAGCAACATATCAAAAAGTAGTCCCAAATATTATCACAAGAATAAGATTTATATCCATTACATATATATGTCTTTGCAGATTGTCTCCATGACAACACATGTATCCTGTTTAAACACCACGTTTCGACGTATACAGTAATTTCAACCTCGTTTCGACGTATACAGTAATTTCAACCTCGTTTTGTAACTTTATTCTAATCTGTCGATTTTATTTTTAAATATTTAACCCTATTGTTAAAACTCTACCTGGAACAATTAGAATGGATTTTAGAGTTAAAAAGAAGGTGGCTGAAGCACGGTGTCCGAACTGAAATTCAGGGACTAGGGAAATTGCAGCATCCACGCATTACAATATCGCTCACTCTCTGACTTGTCTGGATCGTCCCTGTTCACGCCCACTTTTCCTGGAAATTCTTTTCTGTTGCGTGGCTTTTTAACAGCGGAATAAGATTCGTACTCCTCTGACACTAACTTGAGTTTGCCATCCTTTTCCAATTTCCGAAACGTTTTAGAGTGGATTTGAAATGGAGTTTTCAACAAAATCCATTCTTTCATACAACCCCAGTGCATATGATGTCCCTTGAGATGGGCCACTATATACTCCCCTTCTTTTTCAGGATTGTTTTCAGCTTTCCACAATGTGTTTGGGTTAAAATGGTGGTCGGAAAAATACAACTCATCACACATATGCCAGGTTTTCGCAGCTGTACACATTGCATACTTGGCACTAGCGATGCTGGCAAGATCGGACGCCAAAAACAACATGTAATAGATGAATCCTTTGTCTGTTCCTCTCTCTGAACCCTTTCTCATTGACATTGGTAACGTCTTCAATGTCTCTGGAGAATTAAATTCATCGTAAGACCTACAAAGATTATCAACATATACATCTAAATACGCTTTCATTTTCTCTGGAACATTCAATTCATTCATATTCCGTGGTAAACGACTTTTCCAATTTGGATCTCCAAACAGTTGCTCAAAATTCTCTGCATTTCTTTCAGTTCCAGCAAATCGGTGTATTTTATTAACCATGAAATTGAACAAAACCTTTCTTCGAAAACCAACCAGTTGTAAAATATTTTCCATCGGTGTCTGTGAGAAACCAAATGGATCAATAAAGGCTACCATTGGGTAATAATTCTGAAATTCACTTAGGTCGCGTTCTTGAAATTTACCCTTGTAAATAATTATCTTTATCTGTAACAGAAATTCATTCTTATCAGCACAAAAATCGATTTGTATTTCCGGCATTTGCAGATGAACAGGGTGAACAAGTCTGTATGGTACATTTACATCGTTTGTTAAGTAGTTCTTTATCGTCTCCGTCAATTCTTTAAAGTATTCTCTATCATCCTCGCCAAAGACAAACAACGCATTTGTGTGTTTTTGGACAACGTTTCCCCTAAAATGTTTAAGCAGTGCTTCCAAAGCCACTAAAGGAGACCCATAATGTACGTCTCCATAAGGAACGCTTCGGCATTCGGTAACTTTTTTGTATCTTCCAGAACCAGCAAACGGGTCAAAATATGCTATATCATAACCTTTGCATGGAAGGGGTGTGTTAAAAGCTTTCGCAAATTCACCTTGCAAGTATTTGTACAACAAAACATGTTTCGCAGTGCCATGTTCAGGGATTGCATCAAAAAATCCTTCTGGCATTTTAAAAACGTGTCTGTATCGATCAGCAGTGTCTCCCATAACATAAAAGTCGGAAGAAAATATTTATAAACAATGTAGGGAATTTCCCTTCAGGTTATTTCCCTGAGTCTATGGAATATTCATATTTGTGTATACACAGCTGTTTTTAAGCTGTTTTTTTTTTTCAAATGTTACTTTCAAGTGAAGATTTAAAATATTTGATATGTAAAGAAAAAACAAAAACAAATATATTAAAATTTTTATTTTTGCGAAGCTTTTCGTACTTCAAGTACATCGTCAGGCAATAAAAATATCTTTCACAAATTTACAAATATAGTTTGACGTTTTTTTAAAAAGAACGGGAAAATATGTCGCTTCAAACTCCAAAGCGCCTTCCTTTTGCCGCATGTAACTGACTATATTCGGTTTTGAAATTGACGCATGCGCAGAACATGACAAATGGCCTGTAAAGTTAAAGTAATAAATAACATTAACTTTAACATTAAGCTGTAGCTTTTAAGTTGTCAAGGTGACCATTATGTTTTTTGTTTTTTCTTGTTTACTTTATTTAGTGTCGTAGAACAACTTCTAATCCAGTGTTGCTCATTTGTTGACTTTGTTAGTTTCCTGCTTTTTGACTATATGAAAAAGTGAAGCCATAAAAATTTTATAATATGTTTCCAAGGTTTCCATGCTTTAAAGGGATCCTACCATCTAAAACAATATTCTGTAAAACACTTTCTCAGACCATAAATAAAACATCCACATATCTTAAAAGGTATAAAAAAACCGCAAGGGTAGATAATCAGCCAAATTATTTTTTAATATTGTACCGTCTTTCCGAGAATTCGCTTCTTCCTCATCAAGACAAACTTCTGAGTAGCCCCCAGTCCCTAATGATAAACGCCAAGTTGATCTATCATACCAGAGAGTTCAGTTTGGTGAGAATAACAAAGAAACAAGCGTGGTGCGTACTTCAATGCAACCTGGACCTTTTCATTTGACTGGTAAAGACGAAAGTTTATTTTGATTTTGCTTCTGGGAAATGACCGAAAAGTCGATTCTTGGGAAATTCGAGTAAAACGTTGTTTTGTTTGTGGAAATGGATTTGAATTTCATTACATTTTTGTGTTGATCATGGTATAGATAAATGTGTTTAACGAGCCTTAAAAAGGTCAGAACAAGTGGATCTCCACTGGGTGAGTACAGTCTTTCTATATTCGTTAGTCCACCCATACGTCACACGGCGTGTGTGGACTGGACACTAACTGAATTTTGGAGCGAAGGAGCGAAACGAAAGGCTGTAATGGCGGCTGGATTTTGCAAACGTTTTTGCAGTGTTGCATAGCAGTGGTTCACTTCTGTCAAAAAAGTCAGATGGCAATCTTGTTTTTTCCTGGTTTACAAACAAATAACAAATTTTCATTTTAGATGGTAAAGGTACATGTATACGGACATATATTTACAAATTTCTACAATGAAGATAAGCATGTCAGTGAAAAATTACACTGTTACATCAATATGCGTCCTCCTCCATGCATATGCGTAAGAAGGTGGAATAAAATCTAATGTGACGAAAATAAAATAAACTTTCAAAATCATCTATCAACTTCTCTTTGAATTTCTCTCCTTCCAATTTACGAAGTTCGAGTGGTAGTTCGTTATACCATATTTAAAATAATTCTTCCCAAATTTAAGTTTGTAGCGAGGAAGTTTTAGCGTGGTACCGTTATTTCGTGTGTTGATCTGAAAATAACTCTTGAAATTACAACAAGTACGATTTTCTAAGCATTTCTGTATCGTTTGCCAACATTGTCTTTAATCGACTTTTGAAGTGGTGGCACTCTTTTTTCCGTGGATTGTATTCTTTCCTGCTGAGTAGTTGTAAACTTCAGTTATATTTTTCTTGTGTAGACGAGATTTGGTCGAATTGTAGTCAGTAGATTTCAAGAGCTGCTTCTGGACTCACATGGTTACACAGTAACATCAATAATTTTGAGCGATTTGAGGCCTTTTTGTAGGAAGATTGAAAACTGTGATTTAAGTGTAAGCTTTGATCAAGGGTGGGGTCCAAATAAACATAGGATGTTGTATTCGCTATAAGCTGGTCTCTGTAATAAACTACTAGACTGCGTTCTTGTGCCGCTAGCTTCTTATTGGTACTAAACATCATCAGTTTCGTTTTTCCTCAACTCAAGTTAATAATCAGTTCGTTTTGATCAAATTAATTACCAAGATGCTTTAATTCATTTGTAAGCACATTTTCAATACGAGCCATGCTATTATCTCCACAAAGTATCGCCTGCGTACATCAGTATCTGACATTGATAACATTGATCGACGACGTCGTTGAAATAAATAAGACCCAGTATGGATCCTTGACAGACATCTGTTAGAACCAAGGTCAGATCTGAGGTATAACCATTAACATGTACGGACTGCTGTCTTCCAAAGAAAGAGGCAGTAAACCATAGCAGCTCATTATTTCGTATGCCATACAATGGTAGTTTATGCAGTTAAACGTCATGTTAAACGTCGACATCAATTTGCCCTCGGGGGCCGGGATGAAAAGTATACATATAATAGCACTTGTAAAAGCAAAATAATCTATTAGACAAAGTGAGCTTGCCGGCTAACCAAGATGTCCCGGTGCTCGGGATGAAACGTGATCATGTAATCAGCTCCTAACAACTAACTACCTGAAATATGTTGATTCTTTCATTGATTTCATTTACCGGCTAACCAAGATGTCCCGGTGCACGGGATGAAAAGTGATCATGTAATCAGCTCCTAACAACTAACTACCTGAAATATGTTGATTCTTTCATTGATTTCATTTACCGGCTAACCAAGATGTCCCGGTGCTCGGGATGAAACGTGATCATGTAATCAGCTCCTAACAACTAACTACCTGAAATATGTTGATTCTTTCATTGATTTCATTTACCGGCTAACCAAGATGTCCCGGTGCTCGGGATGAAAAGTGATCATGTAATCAGCTCCTAACAACTAACTACCTGAAATATGTTGATTCTTTCATTGATTTCATTTACCGGCTAACCAAGATGTCCCGGTGCACGGGATGAAAAGTGATCATGTAATCAGCTCCTAACAACTAACTACCTGAAATATGTTGATTCTTTCATTGATTTCATTTACCGGCTAACCAAGATGTCCCGGTGCACGGGATGAAAAGTGATCATGTAATCAGCTCCTAACAACTAACTACCTGAAATATGTTGATTCTTTCATTGATTTCATTTACCGGCTAACCAAGATGTCCCGGTGCTCGGGATGAAAAGTGATCATGTAATCAGCTCCTAACAACTAACTACCTGAAATATGTTGATTCTTTCATTGATTTCATTTACCGGCTAACCAAGATGTCCCGGTGCACGGGATGAAAAGTGATCATGTAATCAGCTCCTAACAACTAACTACCTGAAATATGTTGATTCTTTCATTGATTTCATTTACCGGCTAACCAAGATGTCCCGGTGCTCGGGATGAAACGTGATCATGCTAATCAGCTCCTAACAACTAACTACCTGAAATATGTTGATTCTTTCATTGATTTCATTTACCGGCTAACCAAGATGTCCCGGTGCACGGGATGAAACGTGATCATGTAATCAGCTCCTAACAACTAACTACCTGAAATAGTTGATTCTTTCATTGATTTCATTTACCGGCTAACCAAGAGTCCCGGTGCACGGATGAAAGTGATCATGTAATCAGCTCCTAACAACACCTAACTACCTGAAATATGTTGATTCATTCATTGATTTCATTTACCGGCTAACCAAGATGTCCCGGTGCTCGGGATGAAACGTGATCATGTAATCAGCTCCTAATCCTGAATCTGTGATTCTTTCATTGATTTCATTTACCGGCTAACCAAGATGTCCCGGTGCTCGGGATGAAAAGTGATCATGTAATCAGCTCCTAACAACTAACTACCTGAAATATGTTGATTCTTTCATTGATTTCATTTACCGGCTAACCAAGATGTCCCGGTGCTCGGGATGAAAAGTGATCATGTAATCAGCTCCTAACAACTAACTACCTGAAATATGTTGATTCTTTCATTGATTTCATTTACCGGCTAACCAAGATGTCCCGGTGCTCGGGATGAAACGTGATCATGTAATCAGCTCCTAACAACTAACTACCTGAAATATGTTGATTCTTTCATTGATTTCATTTACCGGCTAACCAAGATGTCCCGGTGCACGGGATGAAAAGTGATCATGTAATCAGCTCCTAACAACTAACTACCTGAAATATGTTGATTCTTTCATTGATTTCATTTACCGGCTAACCAAGATGTCCCGGTGCACGGGATGAAAAGTGATCATGTAATCAGCTCCTAACAACTAACTACCTGAAATATGTTGATTCTTTCATTGATTTCATTTACCGGCTAACCAAGATGTCCCGGTGCTCGGGATGAAAAGTGATCATGTAATCAGCTCCTAACAACTAACTACCTGAAATATGTTGATTCTTTCATTGATTTCATTTACCGGCTAACCAAGATGTCCCGGTGCTCGGGATGAAAAGTGATCATGTAATCAGCTCCTAACAACTAACTACCTGAAATATGTTGATTCTTTCATTGATTTCATTTAGTTTTACAGTTTTACAGAGGTTGTGTATAATATTAAATTGATATAATATCTAAATTTGTAGAAGTGCATTTTAATCTTACCCCAAATATTTGTTTAGTGCAGGTGGAACCAAGCTGAAATTGCTGTATGTCATTGATCCACATAAACATATACGATTATTTACGAGTAATCCGCAAACAATGTACATTTTGCCAATTGGTGAAGGGTCGATTTTTAAGTTATTTTTGAAATACAGAAATTTAAAAAAATCTATTATATCTTCGAACACCCACCCGACTCCAATCCTGTCTCTTCTCATTGCTGTGTTGTAACCTTGATTTAAATTGGCATTTCTGAAAGGAGATTGAAGCTGAGTCCTTAAAGGATATGTCAAGTCTCTATATACACAAAATTCATCTGTTGGTACACATTAGAATCAACGAGCATTGCACTATCGTGTCGTCGACCCTCAACTGGCCCATAAAGATTAGTACACTATAACATTAGGCGTGGCTAGTGAGTGATATTTTAATGCATGGACACGTTGGTGCCCATTGTATACAGTTTTCTACATATGCCGTGGCAGAGAAATGGGTTTCACTGTGCCATCCACGAAAGCAAAGCAATTTAAAAGTAGTGCACCTGCTTAATGAATTGTGTCTGTATATGTTCTTAACTTATCTGGTCTCAACCATGTTTGCTGAAAGGTTTCCAATTATATATTAAGTTCGTCTGTTCTGCAGCAATTATACTTAACTGTGGAACTGAACGTCCAAGTGAATGGGATAAGCAAAACGATTCAGAAGTATGCATGTAGCTTCCACACCAGCCACACAACAACTCTATTGTTGCAATTTATTCTGTCTGGAATATGAAAGGCATCCTTTATGAAGTAAATATAGTTTTTGAAAAACCTAAATTCTGCTTTGCATTCATTGTCATACATGTTTTCATATCTGCAAAACGGAAAATTTGGATTTTTGGTCGAGTTATATCGTACAAACAAACAAATTCGAAGAATAGTATCAATATTATCAAAAGCATTAATAAGTAGCAAACATTCTCTTACTTGTTTCAAGATCATAACTGCTTTGATGCCTGTGTTTACTTTTTAAAACCAAACAAATTTTCGTGCGGTCTTGAATGTTAGCGTTATGATAAAAAAGAGAAGACACTTATATTGAAGTGACTTCGTCTGCTCTCTCACATCCTCTGGTGTATGGTGCCTAATAATGTTGCTACAACGATGTAACCTCACATTAAAATTGATTTCTATTCCAACGTTAAACCAGCATTTTTTTCCAAACTGAATTGTATAAACAAAGCTAAAAAAAAGCTTTTCCAGCGATGGTGTAGTGGATAGTACTTTCCAGTGTCACCGCTGAGGCCCACCTTCGAGTCATTTCACATTTCGATAGCACATTTGAAGCCATCGACTGACTGCACAATCGCCTTTGCACAAGTAAGATCAATGTTATACGTATCGCTGGCGGTAAGTCAACCTAGTTGCAAGACAGCGGGCAGAATAACCAACACTACGGATAGAAGCCCAATGACTTAAAATTCCCCGTAATTTACTTCCTTCAAATCAAATCAAATCAATAGTTCCATGAGTTATTTAGCTCCTAATTTAATGAGATCCATTCATACAAACAGTGAGTAATTATGACGATTATTATAATTGCAAAGGAGATTATAAACTTATTATTGATTCAAGAAGCTATTAGTAATTCTAAGATACCGCTTTTAATGGACGTTGATTTTGAAATAAAAATAAGCGTAGAAAATATATCAGACACGTATACTTTTCGACCGTTCTAAAGCAATATTTTTTGAAATAGAATCTCAACATCATATGGAGTGACTGGAGTCAGAGGTGGATCTAGAGGATATGTCGAAATTTGAGGACAAGAATGCAAGCTATTAGAGTATAAGAGAAAAAATGGAGACTGAAAACAGAAATAATGTTAAAGTGCTCTTCCACAATTTGCACCATACCTCTGGATCCACAACTGGGAATGTACAATTTTATACCAGGTAAGTCCATGTCGAAGTAAATTCCATGCCACAAGACTCCACAACAACTTTATAAAAAAACTCCTTTTACTCTCATTTCAATGTTATTTGAAAATGAGTTCCTTATGTTCGAAACATTTTTCTTCTTCCCTCCACTAACCAACATGGAATGTGTTGACTTGTAATACATTCGAACTTTATTGATAGAGTTCGTTTGACAATGAACCTGTTAAATTCATCCAGTGAAGTAAAATTTTTTCACATTCTTATTCTGACGTGTGCTAATTTTCCTTAGTTGTTGTTATTGTTGTTGTTGGTGGCGTTGTTGTTGTTGTTGTTGATGATGTTGATGTTGTTATTTGTTTTGATATTTTTGCGTTGTTCCTTTAGATAAAATGATTTCTTAAAATGAACAAGCTGAGACGAATAAAAAAATATAAACTTTGCTTAGAATGGTATTTTCAAATGTTAAAAAATTAGTTGGATTCACCTGCTTACTGATAATCTCAATACAATTTATCAGTATGTTTTGTTTTTCTGTCAAATACAATATTGACAGGCAAGTTATAAATCAGACTTATAAGGAGGTTTTGGATACCCATAAATATTCAAAACGAAAGTACGAGTTTTCGAATAATAGCTCAGTGAAAAAGAAACAAAAAGTTATCACCTTTGTGACGAAATTTTTTTCATATAAATTTTGGCCGGGCATTCATATGAAAGGTTGGCAAGAAGAATGTGAATTTACTGACTGCGTTTATACATCTGATAAAACAAATCTAAACGCTAGTGATGTTTTGATGTTTCATGCATCTAGTCTGCCTCCCTTCGTTGAATTGAAATCACTGAATCAATCTAGAGGTGAACACCAAATATGGATATTATTCACACGTGAGTCTGCAAGGCGTAGAGATAAATTCAACATTATGAACGAATATTTTAATTGGTACATGTCATATCAGCTGAATGCAGACATTAGAATACCTTATGGCAGTTACGCAACCTTGTCACCTAATCACGTCAAAGCTGAAACAAGAAATTACGCAGCTGGTAAGAATAAGATGGTTGCTTGGCTGGTGAGTCATTGTGATACACCAAGAGATCTTTTTGTTAAAGAATTAGAAAAGTATGTGCAAGTGGATGTCGGTGGAAAATGTGGAAAGAATTTCAAAAGCCAACTTAATTGCAAAATTCGAAATTGCAGGCAAGAGCTTAGAAAATACAAATTCTACTTATCAGCTGAAAATAGTTTCTGTGATGATTACATCACAGAAAAGTATTACAAGCAAGGGTTTTTAGGAAATACTGTTCCAATTGTGCTAGGTGGTGCTAATTACAGTAATCCCAAGCTTGCTGTGCCTGGCTCATTCATAAACCCATTAAATTTCAAGAACATAAAAGAATTTGCAGAATATTTAAGGGTGGTGGATAATAATGACGAAAAGTACAACGAATATTTTGAATGGAGAAATAAGTATGTGATAAAATCTAAATACAAGCATCCAAAATTCTTGTGTGATATTTGCGTAAAGCTCCACAAGAACGTTATTAACAAAGAACCTTGGAAAGATCGAATTGAACCCTGTAATGATACTTATCTCCGTACATGGTTGAAAACTGCTTAGCGTTTTGCTTGGGCCATGTATGGATGTTTCACCCTATAAATTCTATGTTTTCCATTATTTTTTTTCATTTCATTAGATAATTCTATTTCTCTTGAAGGTGAAGTGGACAATTTTATGACTGATTCGATATTAACCTAATACTCCATTCAGTTTATATCTTATGTCACGTTATCAGTGAAACTCGAAGAAAGTATGTTGAAGGTCGGTTCCCACGAGAAGTTGATTGGCGCAGATTGCTAACTTTAATATTGACAAGCTAATGGGAACATAAATCTTTCAGTGTATAATAAAGTCGTTCAGGAATGGTTTGGGAATATTAAAAACATAAACTTTAATGAAAGTCAAAGCAATTGAAACGTTGAACGTCAAATGAATATTAAACAAGAACTGCGCAGATGAAGTCAGTATTCAGTGTTATCCAATTCCGCATACGGACGCGTATCCGTTGTTATGCAGATTGTATGCGTAATTGGTATGCGGAGATATTCATCTAGCATACGGACACTTTTGTATCCTGAAGTATGCGGACTTCGCATATACTCCGCATACTCGTGCTATGTATATATATCAACATATTCTTAGGATATCTCTTGCATATCTCTGCATACAGGATAAACGGAATCCGCATATTGCGGTATATCAAAGATCAAGGAAGCGATTTTTTTCACTGCTCTTGATTTTTCCTTGTATAATTAACATGAAATGCTTTTTTCTCAAGTTGTATCAGTCGTAAGTCCTTGTCCGGGATGAAAGAAATTAAGCTTTTACAAACAAATACAAAATTATGTTGATACAATAGAATACTCGTTAATTACATGATTGATCAGATATATATTGAAGCGGAAATTTTTGTGTTAAAAAATCTAGTGACAATAAGGACTAAACTGCACATTAATCAAAATGGCGTTGCCAAATACAGTTCAACCTCAGTTATCCGAACTCTCACTGGTCTGAGCTAATACGAATTTTTAAAAGAAACATGAACAGAAAGAAACTTTCTGGTAACCAGTCTAAAATTTTAAGAATCTTCAATACTGACTCGTTTAAAGAAACTACCAATTTGAGGCAAGTTTACAAAACACTTTTCCAGTATAAAGAAGTAAAAATTACACAATTCGATTAAGAAACCAGATAATTTAAAAAATTTTATACTTAATCTTCAGGATTCTTTTGGTACAAATATATTTTCAGAGGTTTCTCATATAATACGTGCGCGAGTTCATGTTTTCATCATAAATCAATTTGTCAGCTTTATCATTTGAAGCAACTTGCTACTTCTCCAGCGTATCGAATGATGAAATTACTGTCAACCCTCGTAATTTTTGATGTCCTTCCTCATTTTAGCGGCGACTTTGTGGTTTTCAAAACTAAAAAGAGAAAGAAAGCAAATGAGACTGTTTATGTTCTGAGAATAACTTACACTTGAAGATAAGTTGCTAAAAATAAATGACATAATTTATACCTTGAACGTTAGAATGTTGAACGTTTATACTGCCATAAATTGCCAACAGTTCTTTATTTTGGAATCCTGAACCAAAGAAGGCTTATTATTGATGACACAACTTTCTTGTAAACCTTGCAGGTAATGAACTTGCAAAGAAAGTTGTTCACTGTATATATGTGTATCCACCATAGTCGAGAATTCTTTTTGTTCAGCTGAGTGAAAACTTGATCAGAGGCGTAGCTACAGTTCAGTCAAAGTGGAGGAGAGTTGTGGAGGAGAGTTTAGCCATTTAAAGTAGAAAAGGAAAACGTGCAAGTAACCTAATCGACACTTATAACTGAAAAGAAAGATTAGAATGTTGGAGCTCTCCACTTTTTTGTACTGACCCTGAATACGTCTATGATGATCATTACAGTTTCTGAAAATAGGAGATATATATATATATATAATATATATCAGTGTTTTTAATAAATAAAGATGTATCCATATATCAAAAAGGCAAGGAACCCTGGGTACGAAGTTGAAGTATATAAACTTTTCAACCTGATGAAATTTACGCTTTAACAGCATTTCGCACGATAGCCACAACAATATGCCAAACATGTTTTTTTCTTAATAAAAAAAATGTTTCGGTGGTCTTCTTTTCTTGCATGCTGCGTTGGATTCAGGAAAAACTGCTGCACTTAACAAAGAAGAAGCTTTACATGAGGTTACTGACTATAATCGGTGTAGTTTTTGTGTTCTAGGATTTGCATCTGCTATTTCTAGAAGCATTGCCACCTATTATCTTGATTGTGGTTCTCCTAAGTTAAAATTGCTATTTACCCAAAGCATCAGTCCTAGGACTAATCTCATTTCTTCTGAAAATTTCATATTTTATTTTATTTTGTGGGTAAATTAATGCCAGACAGGGAATTTCTTCTACACAATCACTTTGTACGCCTTTCCTTTGGTGCACATGCAGCAAAAAGAAAAGTCAATTTCAAAAATTCTCAAAACAAAAAACAATTATCCCAATCAAAATTATCATTTTGGAAGAATAGCCACTCTGTAGATAGATAAGTTTACTAATTCATGTAGCCCACTAAGGTCATCCATTTCATCTGTAAATGGCGTTGATAATACACTAGATTCAAACGTGGAAACAAAAACTTCTTGTTAATCATTAGAGCCAACCACAACAGACCTCAATGAAAATAGAGCCTGTTCTTCATTTTCAGTTGCATCCAGACCTAATATTTTACCTACAGATGAAAGCATTTTATTGAGCGATAACTACCATGGTCTTTCTGTTGTTCCTGAAAAACTAATGAGTTTGTAAAAAAAGAAAGTTGATTGGAAACAGCCATTCAATAACTTTGCTCAATTTTATCTGGTTGACTTTCTAAATTCACAATCCTTAGAACAAGAGTCGGAGTTTTAGGAAACGTTTTGAACATCACATAAGGGATCTATTCCTAATAATATTTTCTCTACACTTGTAGCTTTCGCAGAATTTAAAAACATCAAGGTTGCTCTCAGAATTCTAGGTACTATTCCTGTAACATCATGCAAATGTGAAAGAACATTTTCAGCCATGAAAAAATTGAAAACAGTTTCTCTAAGTACTTTGATCTCTAAGAGACTCAATTGTCTTGCCTTTATGCAGGTGCACCAAGAGTTTGTTCCAAAAATCTCAGATGTAATATATGGATTTGCAATAAAAATACGTTCCTTGATTTTAAATAAAGTATTCTTTATTATTCTTTCTGTCTTTTAATGTCTCTTTAGGCTTTTCTTATTCTTAGCAAGGCTGGATACATTTTCACTTCTTAGAGGCAAATATCAAATTTTATTCTTCATGCACCTCTAAGGGCACCATCAACAAATAAGAAAGTAATGAAAGTAAGCAAGTAAGTAACATTCATGTGTTGTTAATGTAACGTTTTAGTATAACCCCTTTGTGCTTAGCGAATTAAATTGTTTGGTTTGCACATTCTGCCTGTCTGTCTATCTGACAGTTTTCCCTATCTTCTGATATCAGATACATAATTCGTATTTCGGGTTAGTTATTCATCAGTTATACTACATCCTCTATGCTGACTGATCCAATCTGCTATGGCACATTGAAAATTTGTACATTTGATCCATTAAATAAGATTTCATTTTGTCTATTGGTAGTTTTACCCTGTTAATGTGCAAGCAATCAAGAAAACAAATAAAAAGAGAACAGACGAAGTTTTAAGTTGTTTATTTATTTAACCTTCAATCTAAGAGAAAATAATATTTTGGTTGATACAATATAACCTTTCAATATATTGCATTTGGACACATTGAGTTTTCTTTTGTTTTCTTCCCTTATCCCCTTATATTAAACACGACATGTTGGAATAAAAAGACCTGTTTCATCATGTCTTGTGATCCATGTAATCCATGTAACTCATGTTTGCGAAATCGTTCTTTGACGCTTTGATATTCTAAATTTGTGTTAGTTATTATTTATGATGTACTTAATTAAAACAAATTTTACTGTGCTGCAGCTTTTCAGATCAACAAACATATGTATTTGGATTGGAAACAGTTTTAAAAATTATGATGAAATGTATCTGGTTCTGTTGGTGTGAAGCTGTGTCACTTTTTATAACCAGAGCTCCCAAACATTTATTCCCGTCATCATTACATAGTATAACACAAAAAATTTAGTATTAAAACTGTATTTAAACACTAAGAATACTCAAATTAATTAATTTATTACCTTTTTTGAAGTAAGTAGTCTGTCTTCTTTACGTTTTGAAACGTAATTCGAAACGTCGTTTTTTAAACCCGTTTTCTTGAGCGAACCAATTGTAAATCGAATTGACAGGTGGGCGTTGAGAAAACGGGCAAAAAAGAACTCTCATATTTAGAAGGGTGTTATGAATGGGTGGCATTAATTGCGATATAACTGGCAGACGAAAGGACAGACACGGGGAAATGAAAGATCAGCTGCCTCTTGGCGCTAACAAATAATAAAATCATGTAACAAAATCATGCAAGTTCTGTTCAAGTTTAGCATGGGCTTTTATGGAGAAAGTCTTACGCTCTGTTAAGGCTCTAGTTAGCATCTTCAACGCAGCACATTCCTTGTCAAAATCCATGTTAAAAGAAGAACATTTCTTACTTTTATTTGAACAGTGTAAACAGATGTTCCCATATAATAAAATAGACGATCCAATAACAAATAGTGATAACTAATTGCTGAAACTATCGCCAAATATAGTAAGTATCATTGCATTTAAGTTGCAGTATGATTGCAGTGAGTAATGGAAACATTCAATTCAGTTTCAAAGTAATAACATGTTAATTGAGAAGATGTTTCGAGTATTTTTTCTATATCTTATTATAATAATTGTCAATCTTGCTTTAAAACAAAGCGTTACCAATAATTTTGTTTTCTCGGAAAATGTAGTCTGAGTTCGGCGTTCTATAATGTTCTATAATGGAACGTGTAATCACGACCAAGTATGCTTGGCTTGGAAGTTCTATAAAGCATGGCGGCCAACAAGTTTGTGAACGAATATTATTTCAGAAAATCGCCTTATATCTCATACACGTTCGCAATATTTCCATTGAATTAGTGTCTTTAAACTCTTGAAAAAGTTTGTGAATACTTTTTTTCCTCTTTATTTTGCGGTTTAAGATGGATTTGTAGAATTATCTTGTCGTTATGTTGTAGTAGCGTTTTTAAAGTTGTGTTTATCGAAAACTTCCTTCTATCTGTCTGTTGGTTATGCAATATGCTACTAACTTATTGAATTATATTTTTCAGATTACAAACAAAAATTTTAAGTAGTGTATAAAAGAATTTGGTGTTTGGAAAATAGAGTTTTTTTTAAATGTTTTGGTTTTGAGATCACAGCAGAGGCGTAGCAAGAGCTCAGTCAAAATTTGTGGAGGAGAGTTAAGTCATTTATAGAAGAAAAGGAAAGGAAATTTGTGGAGGAGAGTTAAGTCATTTATAGTAGAAAAGGAAAACTTGCAAGTAACCTAATCGACAATTAAGACTGAAAAGAAAGATCATAACGTTGGACGTCATAACGTTGGTCTACGAAGAACCAGATATGAATAAATACATCAATGAAATGGTTTGCCACATGTACCCACACGGCCCATTATAATTATAAGATGAGAGGAAAGCGGCTTTTCGCATTTTTAGGTGAAATTTGTGGTATTAACCATTTTTAATCATTATGTTTGCATTTTTAGGCGGTTCCCCGAAAAACTTGGTTCGCTTTTTCCAACCGACTGCTGTAAATCTAAAAAAAGTATTAAAATTTTTATACGGCGATTCGGTAAAATCGCGAAAGAAACCTACTTCCTTAGCACGGTTACCGTTGTGTCTGATTTCATATTTTATCTTTACACCCAATCATAAAAATTCCTAAAGTCGTAATTGGGCGCCGTTAACCAAAACACAAACTTGGAATACATTTGTACAACCAACCGCTAATATAAACTCTTTTGAGTTCGAAATCTTAAATTTGATCTCTGTTGAGATTGAAAAAAAAATTCGATACCGACCGGCCGACCAACTCAAGTAGCAGAAAAGGACGCTAACCAACGAATTTTTAGGAAACTGCCTTATCATATTCAATCATTTATGACTTGTTTCCCTATCCTATTGAGTAATGTGTTTTTATTATTTGCTTTACCATACATGAACTACCTTTAGTGTTTTAATGTTCACATATATTTATTTTTGTGAGCTAAAAATGGTATTTCGCAAGGAACTTATTTTTGCGAATAACAGGTGTATATATATAAATATATAGCCATAAATTTTCGTGAGTGGACAAAATGTAAGAAATTTTGCGAGCATAACTTTTGGAGAATGGTGTAAAAGGGAAAGAAATCCCTGGTTTTACTTTCGATAAATAGTCAAATAGTTCAGTGGGTATTCAGTGGGTATTCAGTGGGTCCAACATAAACAGGTTCAATATAAACCAAATTTGAGACTGTTGCATATCTTTTATTTACCACTTATAAGTTTACAAACGTATCAAATGCATTATTTTCTTATATTTTTCTTTCATTTATTTAGAGTCGATCATAAAAGCAAAATTACAATAAAATGAAATAAAATAAGTTAGCATAATAAAAGCTAATTAAAATCGACTGTTTCATATAAAAAGAATAACAGATAAACTAAATAAGGTAATAAACCCACATTATGTGTGTACTGAGCACACAGACGACACTTGCAATGGATATTAGGTAGCGATTTAACCCTTGCACGAAACGAGTCAACTTATTGCGCAGATTTAACATCGATTGGTAGTGAATCCTCGAGTTGTGCTCCGATGTAAGATGATGGTATTCAAGTCATATTTAGTACTAGAAATAGGGTCACGAACCAGTGATTTACCACTGCGAAGACTATAAGGTATATGTTTCTGAAAAGAAAAAATCTCATACATGTAAGATGGGTTCAAGTTTCTTTCAGCCTTGAACACCTCAACAAGCAGTAACTCACAAAACAAACGATGCGCGTTTGTGAGGACTGGAGGACATCAGAACTAATCGCAGTGGCACGTCTAAGCAGACTATCCACTTTTGATAATGTTTTTCTGCTGAAGAAAGACCAAATAAGTGGACAGTAATTTAGTTCACACAGAATGAAAGAGTTTACTAATAATTTATGTCTACTAGGCAACATTAACAGCATAATACGTCTAACAGCATTTAGTTTGGCAAAACTCCTTCTACAGAGACCATGTACGTGTTCTGTAAATGTAAGAATTTTGTCAAACGTAATTCCCAACAGTTTAAAAGTTTCACATTCATTTAAAAAAACATTCATCAGTATATAGTGTTGATTTTCTATTGTTCCTTTTGCCCGCAACAAAAAGTTGACATTTGCTTGCATTTAATTGTAGAACCATTTGACAATTACATTGAGCTCTAGCTACGCCTCTGGCATAGGCCACATACGGGTAACCAATAAGAATAATTTCACGTCGTTAAAACCAGTATTTCCGATTACCACAGCTTTGTATTTTCATTCTTGAAAAAAACGCCCTCCAAAGAATATCGCAATATCGCGATTATAAAAAGTTTGACAAAACCTGCTTCAATACCGATCTCCAGAATGAAATGAAATCTTTTAACGATAAAACTCTTGCCTAGAGTACTTTTGAAGAAGCTTTCATGGAGGTTGTTAATAGACACGCACCATTGAAAACGAAATTGATTCGTAATAATGATGGTCCTTTTATGTCGAAGAGATTAAGAAAGGAAATCATGTTGAGAAGCAGAACAAGAATTATATATAACGTAATCCTTCAGTAGAAACCTGGAACCAATACAGACTCCAACGTAACAAATGCGTCAAACTGATTAGAAATGCAAAGAAAGATTATTATGCAAATTTAAACAACAAAATAATTACTAACAACAGAAGCTTCTGGCAAACGATCCGGCCAATATTCAGTGACAAATGCCACCATTAGTTGACAATAGCTCGATCATAAATGACCCACAAGAAATAGCAGAAACATTTAACAAATGTTTCGTGAATATCACCGATACTATAAATATACATATTATTCCAGAAACAAACAATTCTGAAATGGCTGATCAAGACCGAATCACCCCTATCTTGGATAAATCCGAAAATCACCCTAGTATTTCGAAAATCCAGAATAAAAACTACAGCTCGTTTGAGATGAAATTTCAACACCTTGATGTCGGCAAAATGAATTTCTTAACCTTAAAGTTAGACAAGAAAAAGGCTGGTCCTTCTGGAGAGATCCCGACTAAGTTAATGAAATCTTCATCCGGAATTTATATTGAAACTCTCATTAACATATATAATTTGTCAACTGATAATTGTGTTTTTCCACCTAACTTGCAATATAATGACGTTACTCCTGCGCATAAGAAAGGTTCAAAGTTTTCCCCAAATATTTGAGAGATTGATGTATGACGAGATCAATTATTTTATGATTGTCTAGTTTGCTTTTAGGCTTTCGAAAGGTTATAGCACTCAACATACTCACCTTCGTATGCTTAGCTCTTGGTACAAAGGTTTGGACAGTAGGCAAACAGTCGGTGCTATATTAATGGATTTGTCAAAAACTTTCGTTGCATCAATCATGATCTATCGATTGCAAAATTAGACGCGTATTGCTTTTCCAAAGGTGCTATCAGATATATATATATATATATATATAGCTATATATATTCGTGCAAGTAATCTAAATCGATACTTAAGACTGAGAAGGAAGATCAAAACGTTGGACTCCTTCACTTTTTTTACTGACCCTGGATACACCTGTGTATACAGGAAGGGTTTGTGATTTAAAACATGTGGGATCCTTAACCAAGTTATGAAGGCTGTGGACGGATTTAAACTGTTGCATTGTATCGTCAGACTCCAGCAGATTTAAATTCTATAATAGCTTCACTAAGAGAAGGTAAGAAGTAAGTTAGAGATTGAGTTGGGGGTTTATAAACGCCAACTATTAACCACTTCTGGGATCAGATATTCATTTTGAGAAATATGGTTTCAATATCAGCTGGAGTGGAACTCAGACTAATCTCCTTGCAAATTATGTTTTATTTTACGTAGAATAGTAAGCCACCACTATGAATATTGCGATCTTGTCGAATTGGCTTATGGTACCCATTTAAATGCAGTTCGAAACTTTTAAATCTTTTCATCAATTTTCGTTTCAGAATGAAGTAAAATGGCATCGCGAGGAAAAAACATTTCATTTACTTCAACAGATTTGCTCCTTATCGAATTCACATTCAGATGTCCTAGTAATATTTTATCTGGTTGTTTTATCTTGCAAGCCTCGGCATGTGTGCGATGCATGTCACTTTTTATTAATGATATTTAAGAAATTTCGTGCTTATAATCAAGTACTATTTTTATTCAGATGTAATTTGTTTGTGTTGAGGTGAGCGCCAGAATTTATATTGTTATGATCGAAAAGCAGATGTTTCGTTCTAAACATATCTTTCTTAGGACAATATTTACTGTTTTGGCTCTTCTTGAAAATCTCCTCTTGGAATAATTCCTGATATGGTTACCTTGATATCTGACGTAAAGATATTCTCGGCCAGTCTGATAATTGAATCTATGATTGAATCATTCGTGCTTGCGTGGATTATTACGTATTCAGGTTTTTCTTCCAATAGGATCGGACTGATTGAATCATGCATATCTTCGATTTTTGCACCACCAAATGATTTAACTACGATTTTTTCTTTGTTACTCATATTTTGACTTAAATTATTAACATCCAATCCTTTCACAATACTGTTGCCTAGGATACATGTTACAGGGGTATTATTGTTATCGCTGTTATCATAAGCGTATTCAAGATCAGTCAAAAAAAAGTCCAACGTTATGATAATTCGTTTCAGTCTTAAGTGGCAATTAGGTTAGTTGCACGTTTTCCTTTTCTACTTTAAATGACTAAACTCTCCTCCACAAATTTTGACTGAGCTCTGGCTACGCCTCTGATCAATACTGGGGTTGATGTTATTAATTTTGTCGTCTTACATACAATAATTAGGAAGTCTTTTAAGCCTATGTTTCAATGATAATATTCTAGTTTCTTGATACTTAAGGTTATGTAATTTTCGTATTTCAAAGAGCTGATCGTCAATGCTTTGACAAGGTGTCTCATGTGGGTTATTATTACTCTCCATTGTTGATGCTGTATCGTTGCTTTCATCTGTTTCGATGGTTGTGACGTCATGAGAAGCTACTGTGAACTTCGCACTTGATTTTTTCTGATTCTTTATACAACCAACCAGTACATCCAAAAAAACAGTTAATTCATTTAGCTAGCCTCTCAAGAACTTTTTTTTTGTCTTCCAACATTTTATTCGGTGTTTTAGGTGGTTTACATCATTCACAATGTGTGTGTTTAATAAAGAATTCACCACTCATAATATATCACACTTCATGCTCTGTATATTTTCCCTTTCCGTTGATAATTCCTCGTAGTCTTGTAGCAGATGATAGGTAATTCTGTTGTAATTGATACGGCTAGTTCTTTGTTTAAAAAAACTTGTTCATTCAGTGATACATACATACATCCGTCTATCTCTGTTGCCATTATTAAAAGTGTTAAAAACATCGTCTCTTTTACCATCAACATATGGACTGTCATCATTCGGAAAATCATGTGGCAAGACCAACAAGACGACAATCAGATACCACAGTGGAGAAAAAAATTGCAATTGATTTGTTCCTACAAACACTAAAATAACCCCAAAAATTCTTTGTCTGTATTTTTATTTGCGCGAAACATGGATATCAAGCATTAATGCGTATATTTGTATTTTTTACTTATCAATTCGCAAAATTAGTACGCTTAAGGTTTATAGAACAAAACGTGAATGAGCAGATTAATATTTAAGTTGTGGAATCACAAAATGAGAAATAGTAATTGGATTTCGGCCAAAGGTAAGAAATCATTTGAATCCTTTTCGTTTCGGTGTGATTACTGAGTGTCCACAAATTTGCTGCACATCATTTTTTAATTGTTTGAAAGAAATGAAATATATCGTAATTGCATTCCTCCATTGAATCATTACCAATAGAAAATTCCCTGGACTTATTATAAAATGCGATCAAAGTGAGTACACAACAAACTACAATTGAACCATCAAGGTAAAAATGCCGACAATAGAACTTGACCAGGGAAGTTTCTAATCACTATGATTGAATTAATTTCAAAGAAGTATATAAATTTTGGTTTGTAAATTTCTTTTGATTTTTACTCAACTGATACTACATAACGTGGATTTTCACACATTAAGAAATTTTGATCCAAGATTGTGCCAGCGATTTTGATTGCTTTAAATTTTCTCAGTAAAGTTGTTTGCCTTTCTACTTTTTTGATAAAAAATTGATGTATGTAAATCCACAAATTTCTAAACATTCGAATTTTAGTAGCCAGGTGGTAGGAAATATGTTCTGCCTTGCTTTTAGTTTAACTGTACAACTTCTGAAACCTCTCAATAGACCAAATAGCACTTAAACATAGGGAGAGTAGCATTATTTGAATGATCGATCCAAAATAATTATACAACAATTTTGTGTTAAATATGATGTAATTCCAACATGAAGAAACACAACATGTATACAAAGATTTATCATGACAGTATTGCATGTAAAAACATTTTATGGAGCAAAAGTGTAAAATGTTTTTACGCGCTACACTAGTTTTTATATAATATATACAAGTTATAGTACCATAAGGTTTACAAATAAACGTTTATAAAGAAATTTATTGACAGTAATTATTGGGAGATTGATCTATTCCTCTATGTGTAATATCTATGTGTAATTGATCTATTCCTCTTTATTTTCAAGTCAATTCGCTGGTTGGTTTGCACACGTTGATAGTTTTCGTTCTTGACGAATCGACTGCTATAAGATATTTTTAGGTAACAGAAAATTCTTTGCCATCTAGTTTTCAAATAAAAAGAATTACTTTGTTGATGAGTGAATTTCATGTAGACACTTTTCCGCTGGAAGAGTTCGTAACTAAAATTTCCATAACACTTAAAATAGTCATCATGAAACGATAAAATGATCAATTAATTGACTTCAAACACCATTATTTAAATTTATTCACAAAAAAAGTATTTCCCGAAGAAGAAAACAAAATTCTTGGTTAGCTAAATTAGAAACAAAAATAAAGCTTTGCAATGTATTAAGGTTATTATTCCCAGCAGCAATTAGATGAGTGGCTTGGATGACAATGAGGAAGTGATATTGCACAGACCGCACAAGTATATGAATACAGCCAACATTCGTCATGACAATCGTCACAACTTTGATTATTATCGTGATACCGAGATACATTCATTGAAGAAATAACCTTATTTTCTTGCTGGGATTTGTATGATGGGAGGAATTTTCGGTAAAAATAATTTGCCAATGGAAAGATTGACTTTTTAAACTCTTTGTCTTCGAATATCGATTGAGGTTTTGCTTCGATTTCCTTTGTTGTATTAAACCTAATGGGTGGTTTGGCAACGTTGATTGTTTTCTTTTTGGGCGATTCGATCACTTTGATGCTCCGAGATATTATCGGTTTCTTTGGTGCACAATTTACCAAGATGGATACCCCAACGATTGACAGAAACAACATTGCCTACAAAATAGTAAATTAATAGCATGTCACATAAAGCTGATAATAAAACGAAGGATATCAACAATACAATATATTTACTATTACCTTCATTTTTATTTTTATTTCTGTTACCCTTCCAACGTCTCATACGAAAAAGATCTTTATACTAATGTATAAAACTAGAAGATCCAGTATTTATAGAGAAAATGCAGACAAAAATACACTTAAATATGCTCCAAATTAAATTAAACTGGCTCGCACTGATGATTATAATAGCATTTGCGATTAATATGCGTAACCAAAATAGATTCCCCTACATTTTTATTTACCATTGATTACGTGTGCATGTAATTCTCAAGTTTAATGATTACCACAAACCTGCCTCTTATTTTCTCATTTCTGAGTAAAACTGGGTAAAACTCCGTACTACACTCTTTTTTTATAAGAACAGTTTTATGAGAACATGAGGCTAAAATGTAGCAAATGTAAGAACAAGTAATGAACAACCTGAGGCTCAAATATAAATTCTGAAACTAAGAACAATTCAGACTGGAGTATAAAACAACAAGAACAATTAATAAACGTGTGTTGCATCTGAATCGTAAAATTCATACCGATATTTTATTTTCTCATTCCTATGATCGAAAGCGCTATGTGCGTAAAATATTTCATACATACAGTATGATCCTACAAAAATCACTGGAAAAAATATTGCTGCTATTGTTTCTTTAATTGGTCCTACTGAGATAAACTTAACAACATTCCAGTCTGAGTCTGAAAGTTGTGTTCTTATTTGTAAGATTGGTAAAAATAAGCTAAGAACAATTCAGACTCAAAAAGCCTCAAAACAATAAGAATAGCTCAACTCCAGATTAACTGGTAAAACAAAAGATCGTTATCTTTGAATAACGCTTTTTTAAGCTACACACATTAACCTAGTAGCATAAAATACAACACATAGCGAGTGTTCCCCAAAAAACATTCATTTAATGAAGATTTTTAAAGAGGGACTATTTATAATTCGAAGATGGAACAACAAATATTCTTGATTGGCAAATATGTATTAATCTGATAAGCTACTTCTTGTGAACAAGTGGGTCAAATCAGTTCCAACACAGTCTGGCCATTTGGGACACATCGAAAGTAACCAACCTTTAAAATTGGATGCCATACTAAGAAATTAAGAGTTATTACTAATTGTCTGCCACACAGGCGTCATTTGAGTTTTGATTTAAATTACAATCGATAATGTTGCTGTTACTTTGAAACGAAACTTCTTAGATTGAGGTTTGACCATTTATTATGTTTGCGTAGTTTGGCAGATTTGTTCAAATGTTACGCTCATTTGTGGCAAGTGCAAAAACCTCAAGAAGCATACTTCAGTGCTTACATGAACAAAGATTTTTTAGGTCTACCGATTCACAAATTCTTTCATACCGATCGTTATGAAGCGACCACAGAGTCATATGAGATTTAACACCTTTGACATCAACAAACACAAACTGCATAAGTAATTGTTTATTTTCGGACGTCGGCATTCTTATAAACATCAACTAGGCAAAAGAAACAAAAGCAGTATGCTTACAGCTCGCCGTAGAGGCTTTGAAAGCATAATTGACAACAACAAACATATGTTGCAGTAGTAACTGGTTATTTTTGGAAGTTTCCAATCCACGACTTTTTCCCCATTTCATGTCATAGCTCTAGCAACTGCAGCACGGTTCATGATTTAGACAGTAGTTCATATAGTAATTCTTACTTTTGTACTTGAAGACAAGACTGACAACTTGTTGGTCATTCTAACCTCATTGACCTCGTTGACCTCATTGACCTCGTTGACCTCATTGGCCTCGGATTCGATGCTTTCTTGATGAGGTTCATAAGTCACAAATTACAGAAATAGAAAACTGTTTTTTAAATACAGGTATGAAATATAGTGATCATAAAAAACGCTTATGGATTTCTTTAACGCATATCCAAAGGCAACAAGGTATAATACAGTGCGTTAATACTATGAATAATGACTTTTAGCATTTATCGCATTTGTAGGTCATTATCTACCAGAGCGGTTTTTGCAAGTTGACTAATGCAGGGCATTGCGTTATTGCAAAAGTAGATCCATGAAAAATTTTACAGGACATATTTGAATTTTCCTGGAATAATTAACTGTCAGATTATCACATTATCTACGGAATTTCTATGGAATGTCTCATTTGTTCGATATATCTACCAGCTGGTACTTTTACGAGTTTAACTAGCAATTTATTTATAGAAGACATCTCACAAAAATGTCGAAAAAATGAGATGTGAGATTTTATGTTTAAAATACTTTTTGTGATAATTTTTAGGTCTCGTTAGCCTTCTACTCACCGCAAACGTTCCAAACGCAAATAAGCATAAATGAAATTAGGATTTCTATACGTATTGATTGGTTCTTTGGTGAGATGGCGCAAGAGCGTTTTTGTATGCGATACGTAGCACCGAACCAATATCTTCATGTCAGAATGCGTGGACGTGCTTCAAAACTCGAAAAACAATTCTTTGGGTTTATTATAAGTTTTAATCGTCAGAATTCTCTTAAAGTGTAACTTGTGCAAATTCCATCAGTCACTCTATGCTCCGGACTCCAAATTTTGCAGTGTTTCATTTTTTTTCAAATTTGCACTTAGATTAAAGCTGGTTTTCCACTTAAGCTTTCGCCTTCCCCCGGCGAACATTTTTCGCCGAAAATAAATTTCGCTCAGAGAAAATTCAATTTCCACTGAACTTAATGAAAATACTGCTGCATTTCGTCTTCTCTTTGTTACGCAACGCAGTGGCATCAAAAGATAAACAACACATCAGTGATATTTTCAACGTATCTGTGTAAGACTTCAACTGGAATTAAAATCGGGAATGAATTTACCAACTCCACTTGCAACTCTGCGTCAAATTCTGTTGAGCTGTTACAAAGTTTTGGCAGAGTTCAGCAAGCACAGATGAGTTAGAAATCAATTTCAGATGCACACTCCATTTCGGTTTAAGAACACTTTTCAGTTTTCAAGAATTTGTTTTATCATATTAACGAAGCTTAGGCAAGCGATATTCTACAAAGCCTTTTTTACGGTAGACGAAACTTTCTTGCATATTCATAAAGTGAGGGGCCTCGGGTTTGCGCGATGTCAGAATCGGCACAAAACGACGGCATCTGGCAAAATTTTGGGGGCATTTGGAAATGTGACGTCACACATCATGACTTCATTAAAAAATTTTGATCAACGATATCTCAGTAACGGTTTGGCGTAAACATATGACCCCATTCATTTTTGGATCAGCTTTTCGAGTTCTACAACACAGTACTACTTCCCATTTAATATTCACTGATTTTATTTTTTTCAGAGTAATAATCGGGAGGAATGAGGCCTTCACAAGTGATACAACTTTAACTTGCAATTTGCGACTAAGCTTCGCGAATGAAATGAAAATAAGCCGGCCCAGCGTCGTTAATGTTCAGGGTGAAAACGAAGCGATGATGTAACGCTGGAGACAGGTTGAAGGAATTGAGAATACATAGTCGACTTTTAACTAAGAAATATCTTTAATGTACAGCGGAATGTCTATAAAGAGGACTCCGTTGGTGTATAAAAATGGTGTCCGCTTTAGGGGCTGTTCAATAATTACATCACGCTAAATTTGGGTTTTTAGAACCACCCATCCCCCCTCGTCACGCTCTGTCACGGTTTCATGTGAGATCCCCTTGCGTGACGTCACTCTAGGCAGAGACAACCCCCCTCCCCTCTTAACAAAATTCCAGTACATATGCAACACATGAAAAATTAGAGTAATGCAAGTTTTCTTTTGAATATATAACAAATTAACAAAATGTAAATATCAAGTCAATCGCTTCTTCGGTTTAGATAAAAGCACTCTTTACATGACATAAAAACGGAAAACAACGTCTTTATTGACAAATCCAAATAAAACTTTATTTCAAATTTTTTTTATACCGTGACGCCACGGACTTGAAATAAGTACTACCCACCCCCCTCGTTTACCGTCACGCTGCGTCACGAAAAACCTGAAGAACCACCCACCCCCCTAGCGTGACGTAATTATTGAACGGCCCCTTATAGTAGAGACTTTACATATGAGAATATGACTTTTTACCTTTCATCTAACTGAGGATGACAACAGGACGGTTGTCGAAATGTTTTAAATTAATAAATATACTTGTAACAAATAAAGAAATGAAGCTTCTATCATACATCTTTATAATCAAATTGATTGCCCGAAGCAACATATTTGTAATGACTGTAAATCCATCCATACGTACATAGAGACGTCTCTGTACATCTCGAAGACGTGATAGGGAGATTTCCGCTTTATAGGGTCAACTGGTCACGGAAAACATCCCATTAACAAAATACCCAAGTTTGCAGTTTTGCAGATTTGTCTTGTAGGTAAGTTTTCAGAACTAATTATTTCTTTTCATTATTATGTTTGTTTGTATTAGTTTTGTTTCCTGTTGTTTTTCCTCTCCTTGCCCCATTTACTGACGCTGTCTCATTTATTCTCACTTAATGTGGCAAAATTTTAGATTTGAGAAGTCTCTGGATTCAAGATGCTTTATTCCGTTCATTTAATGAATTCACTTATTATCCCCTCCACACAAACCATCAGGACGCCTCAGAGAGATACATACGAGCAATATTCCTTGCGCCCGTTCATAACAGTTTTCTAACTAAATTGGTGTATAATTTCATTCCAATAGAATTCGTTGCTCACGGCTTGCGTATCACTCGTTTCTAGTTTCTAGTTTCACTTGAACTATCACATTTAAAGTCTTTCAGACTTTTGGAAAACAATAATTTTAGAACGAAGACGGAGAAATGATTGGAATTTAGTAAATCATAGTTAAAAAGATTCCGAAATATATTAATAGCCACCGATGCGACAATCTGTAGTTGAAAATTGTAAATTGTAATTGTAAATTAGATTGGTGACCACAATCGGAACCAATCGCATGAGAACTGTATGGGAATCATTGCAAGTGCCAAGCTAAAGACGTCAGCAAAACCCGCATTTAACCGGAAAAGTCACAAAACATTGCAATAGACCTTATAACCTGTGTTTTTGTAAAACTTATTGTAAATTTATTGTGAATTTCTGTTTACAGCGTGTGTTATGGCCGAGTCATCAAGTTTCGCCTCGTTTTCGTTATCTTAATTGCTTTTAATTACTCCATTGGGAAACAGGAATAATAAGTGACCATTACTTAGTAATAAAGTTATGAAATCATTAAAACAATAAAATGCATAGAAACGAGACGGAAATTGATAGTACAGTCATAATACGGGGTGTTTAAACAGAAGTTCGGAAAAGGTGTATTGCAGCGCCAAATTCTGAAATTCTGTATTCCTGACAAACAAGCTAGAAACTCCACATTACAGACAACATCTTTGTGAGAAGCATGTTCTTGTGTACAGTGCGTTTTTTCAGACCGTTTCAACGCAAAAACGTTTCATGAACACTCCTGAAATGTTAACGACAAATGTTCTATGGATAAATTTGATATTTTGGTACAGTTTGCTCATCGACATACGTAGGCAAAACAAAAAGTCATCTACAGACACGTTTTAAAGAATATTTGGATGTACGGAAACACTCCACCGTCCACTAGATTTTCTTCATTTGTCTGATCGCATAAAATCAATTACAGGCTCAAAGTATCATCGTGAAAGTGTTATACAGTTAATCATCAACTGTACAAAATTGCAAGGATCCGATTGGCTTAGACGGGATCTGAAGAGTACAACAAATCATTAATTCTATTCTGTAGAGGACAAATTTATCTAAAAATACATTATGTGGACATTATGTGGACATTATGTGGACATTATGTGGACATTATGTGGACATTATGTGGACATTATGTGGTTTTCTGGAAACAATCCGAACTTTAATCTATTTTGCAGGCTGACAACTCAACGGAAGTACATTAATGTAGATAAACAATCTATTAATGAGATATCATTTGTCAATGATTATCAATATTACCCAAAAATGAGCCTACGTATAGAATATGATATTTGAAATATTTGTTTTTTGTAATTGCTTAATCGTGTCGGTTGGCATTTGCTCGTTAATTGGAAACCAATATAATTTAAGCTACTTGTTATGCAGTAATCAATGTCTGATGTAAAGAATTTGAATTCTGCGCCATGTTCAGTCATTGAATTTGAGATATCTTTGATCGAGGCCCACAACAATGTATATTGCAAGGTTCTATGAGCAACCTGCTGCGGTAAGATAAAGTAAAAACAAAAAGCCCTTCAACAAAAATGTTGTAACCTAGCATACATCTTTATCCATAAAAAATGCAATTGGCCGTAAGATACAAAGTAAAATCTATAACAATTAATTTTCCTTTCAGCTCCTATCAGGACAATTGTCATAGGCGTATTCAGGGTCAGTCAAAAAAGTGGAGGAGTCCAAGCTTACTTGCATGTTTTCCTTTTCTACTTTAAATGACTAAGTTCTCCTCCACAAATTTTGACTGAGTTCTAGTTACACCTCTAATTGCTAGGCAAGATAAGTGTTTCTAATTTGCTTAAGGAGTCGTCAGACAAATTTTATAAAACCATGTTTATTTTTGGATTGAGCATTATTCGAGTCGTTTACTTTCCCAGATCCGTTTGTTGTTTGTCGTTTGTTTTTGTTTTTTCATAGCAGCTTTTTCACTGTGATACTTTCCAAAGTGTGACGTCATTGAGGACGACCCAGTTTTGAAAAAAGAAAAAACTTATTAAGTAACAACTACAGTTTTTGCGCCGTCCCGACGGAGCCCATCTGGCAGTTACGCAAATAATCTCTATACTGCAGGCGAAAAAATTGTGTCTACCATCTTGGGAACACCTTGATTCAGTTTTTTTGAATTTTTAACTCGATTTACCAATAAGTTGGGAAATTTGGGCAATCGCTATGGATACAAATATCATGTAGAAAATCTGACGGCGGGACTACAAAGTGAAAACATTGCATTGCGTACCCAAGAAAACGCGACGTTTACAGGCGAATATCTCGATAACAAATTGTTGACGTAGTTTGGAGTGCGAATTGTCCACGAGGCATGTGGCAAAACTTTGGGGACTTTTAGAACTATGACATCACATCATGACGTCAGTAAAATCTTTCAACAACGATATCTCGGTAACGGTTCATTGTAAACATGTGATCCCATACTTTTTTATTAGCTTTTCGAGCTCTATAACATAGTACCACTCTCAGTTCGTTATTCCATAATTTTATACTCTAAATTTTATGTAATAAACACTGCTATGTTGTTAAAATTTTCGCTTGCAAACATCGTGGCTTTTAGCTCACGGCTGTGCAACCCTTATATATTGAAATATATTGATATACCCTGATATATTGATACGAAGAATGTTTCTCGTTGGAAAAATCATTAAGTCGTTAAAGATGTCATTGAATTTACCGAACATTAAAAAAAGTATGTTTTTCTCATCACTATATAGTTACAGTTACGGTGAAAAGTCTTATAAAAGTGTTTGAAAAAACGAGACATACTCTGACTTTAACCTCACTTACCCAGACAAACTTTATAGGTTTGCACCATTAACTTAGGTTGGGAGAAATTGTCAGTTCAACTATATGATAGATTTGTCTAGACAACGTTATATGATTTCAGCACTTTTGTTCAAAGAAATGTGAAGTGGAAATTAAAATATTAAGCGCCTATATATATATAACCTAGGATCTACGCATTTTGAAAAATTCGCAATCAATACATACATTTAGAGAAATACAATGGGTTTTTAAACTATTCAGGGAAACTGAAGACAACATTAGTCTTTTACCAATATTCTCAGCAGACAAAGTAATTTTCAGAACATTTTGTATGGAGATCATTTTCGTAGGATAACTGTTTGTATGACTTGGTAGTTGCCGATGGAAATTGATCTGCAGTGTCAGCTGAGATGACTGTGGTTTGACCTTAGAAACATAGTGTTCTTCTCCAACAAGCCCGTAAACATGTAGGTGGGAGTGACTGGAGGTGGTTGGGGGCTGCAACAACAAATGAAAGTTCAGAAAAATTGGTGGAGGAGAGTTTAGTCATTTAAAGTAGAAAAGGAAAATGTACAAGTAACCTAATCGACACTTAAGACTGAAAAGAAAGATCATAACGTTGGACTCCTCCACTTTTTTTGACTGACCCTGAATTGACCCTTCATTATCCCTATGGTTATCGAACTGTTTTCCTTTAAATGTGTGTAATTTTTCGCTGACGTCACGCTGGGTATACAATATTTTGTGGACTAACTATAGCACCACGAATTGAAAAGCCAAGGTCTTCAACTTATCATGGCCATTTAAATGTAACTCGAGTTCTCTGTTAAGCAGATGTCTGTTAATGCTCTAGTGTAAGATAATTAAAGATTATTAACCAGACGTAAAAAAACGTCTGTTGCGGGAATATTCTACAATGCCTTCTTCCCCTTTACATTCAAATGCAAGGCAGCAGATAAAGATTCCACTATCACAAATATCCCATACATACATCAAACGGTCTCTCAACTTCCACCTACAACCGTGAACTTTTCAGCCTCACATATAGCACTATAATGTTAAACTTTGAGCCAGTAACGCCTAACTTGAATTTTACGGAATTTCGCATCAAATTTATCAATTCTGTACACATGGTGAAAAATAATATTACTGCGTTTTCATGTATAGATGTTTAAACCACGCGTTTTCATATAGATAAAAAAGGAATGTCAGTTGTAGAGGTCTGTGGAAGTCCGGCGGGTTAGTGTACAAAATGTCGCGTTTTCATAAAAAAAACGTGTTATTACAAGCTTTCGACCTAACTCATTTATACATCGTGTTTTCACAAAAATCTCACAAAGTGGTTTATTTGAGCGCTAAAGATGTTTTTGAGCACTTGCAGCCAAAACTATAAATTGAACACAAGCCGGCTCATGGCGGGCTACTGATGAATTTCGAAGAATTTCAACGTTAAAGGTTTTGTACGGTGCGTTTAGACGGTTTCTTTTTAAAAACACGACGAGGCAGGAGATTTTAACAATTAGAAGATAGTAAAGTAAATCCAATAACACCTCTCAAGCGAACAGACATATCATATAGCGGACACTTCGTTAAAACGGACACGTTTTTAATTGCGAATGGAACTCCTGATTTAATTGATTAAATTTTCCTACAAAATCTCTGCTTAAGGTCGGTTTCCATTCACCGTGTCGTGCGAAAACCATCGAGCTCAAAATTTATTTTCCATTCAATTTTAAAAGCGCGCGCATTAAAAAATCTTTCAAAAATCAAAATGTCTACAAAACAAAACAAGAAGAAGTTGTTGTTGTTGTTGAGAAAAAGATTATTTTGATGATGCTATATAGAAGATATAAACGTCGTAAAATTACTAACATGAATAACAGGAAGAAACTATTGGTTCGTAAAATCCACGGAGAATTTTGACGATTAGTAAAAGACCTCCAATTATTTGATAGCGTTTATTTTTTCCGAAATTTTCGATTACAACCAGAGCAATTTGAACTGTTGCTTAGTTGCTTAGTGAAATTTCTCTACGACGTCCAACAACGTCTCCTGCTGAACAACTTATTGTGACCCTGCATTATTTAGCTACTGGTGATGCCCAGTTAACCATTGCATCAAGTTACAGAATAAGCCCAACGATAGTATCGCGTCTTTTAAGTGAAACAACCTCCTTAATTTGGAATGTTTTGTGTGAAAAAGGTTACATGGATCCACCATCATCAAAAGCAGAATGGAAAGATATTGCCTCTGATTTTAATAAACTGTGGAACTTCCGTAATTGCCTGGGAGCCATAGATGGCAAACATATAGTGATGCAGGCTCCTAGCAATAGTGGATCTATGTATTTTAATTACAAAAAATCGATCAGTGTCGTATTGCTGGGTGTTTGCAATGCCCGTTATGAATTCATTTTGATTGATATTGGTGCATCGGAAAGAAATAGTGATAGTGGTGTGTACAGTAAAGCCCCCTTGGGAAATGCCATCGATAACAACCTTTTAGAATTTCCTGGCCCAACAACCTTGCCTGGTGTAGGTGAAAATTTACTCTTTCCTCACGTGTTTGTTGCTGATGAAGAATTTGGTCTTAAACATAACGTATTGAGACCATATTCACAGAAAGCAAATGAAGTGATTGAATCTGAAACAATTTTTAACTACAGACTTTATCGGGCAAGAAGGACAATTGAAAACACGTTCGGCAATATTGGAAGCAAGATTTCGAATTTTTAGACGACCAATTATTGCATCAGCCGAAAATGTAAAAAGCATCACAAAAACATGTGTTGGTTTACATAATTTTTTAATGAAAGAGAACTTCAATGTCTACTTCCCACGTGGTTCAATTGAAACTGACTTAGATGTAGAGGTCCTGACTTCAATTAATGGAAATCCATCAAAAAAACCAACAATCTTTGCTAAGAATATCAAGGATCAATTTAAAGGCTATTTTAACTCACAAGCTGGTGCTGTACCATGGCAAAACAATGTTCTTAACCCAAATATATAAGATATATAAACATATTATTCACATCAACTATTTCTCATTAAGCAGCTTATTTTTGCTGAAGGGTTCAGTTAAAACAGTGAAAACAGAATCATTAGCAAATGATGAAGACACCCAACATTCTTGCTTTCCCAGAACTACATTATAAATAAAATACAAAGGTATATACATATAAAAATAGCTGATATAAATGTAAAAATTTTACAACTTCTTATCAAACTTCACTTCAAATAGAACTTGATTTATTTTTATTCATGCAAGCATATTTTCTTCTGGGGGAAGTTCTACAAGGTGCTACAAGATTTTACATAATAACTAATCAGTGTCAATATTCTGAGTATCAACCTCTAAATCTATTTTTACTATCTCTTGATTGCAGTTTGAAATCTCTTTGAGAAACTGCTTATCAACTTCATTTTCCTCAGACTGTGATTTTCTCTTAGATGGATTGGATAGTCTTCTATAATTTGACTGCTTGGGTGCGACAGGCTGCTTGATATTTAAAGGTAATGTTTTCGATGAGGAATAATTTAACTGACTGACTGACACAGGTGAAACTGAAGACTTAGGTGTGCTGAAATTGCCATTGTCAAGGTTAATGTTTGTTGTTGTTTCTGTCTCAATGCATGCAAACCATCGAAGAAATTGCAAGTTGGCAACCGCAAAGCCTTAGATCCAGACCTCGTCACTTTCTCTCTTTTTGATTGCATCTTGAGTACGAGTCTCGTAAGTTCTTCCAAATATTCTCCAAATGAGTAACTATAAAGACAATAACCATAAATAATTATATACTTAGTGTATAAAGTGTAAATGTGAAGATAGAGATAAAGGTATGCACCGTCATATTTTATGTAAAAAATAATTTTGTACTACTGACTTAAATGTTGTCCTCCAAGAGTATCAGCAATGTTTTTCCAAGCAATAGTTTTGGCTTGTCTTTATATGCTGGGGATCTCATGTCTGAAATGCATGGGAATCCTTTAATCATCTGGATTAAAATTTCTTTGTCAACAACATTACTTTTTTCTTCTGATTGTCGCCTTAAATTGTTTAACATTGCAGTTGAAGCATCCACAAAATCCTTTTCTGCTTGTTCATCAAACTCATCATCCTGCTGTGAATCATCAACAGGATCATTAAAGTTACTAATGCTAATAGCAGCCCCATCTATTGTAGATAAAGCTGTGGTTTATACTTGTTGCTGTGTTTCTCGACGCAGCTTTTGCTGTTGTAACACAAAGTTTCTATAACTTTCTATATCGAAATCTGGACTAGCCATCTTGTTTCTATTTTGCTTCTTGTTGATTTTTGAAATTTTTTTTTTGTTGCAAACACAGCGAATTATTGAGTTTTCTCAAACTTGATTGGTTGATATTGACTGGCGGAAAAAACGAGATCAAAAATATTAGATGTGCAGGAGCGTTGATTTCTCCGACTGCATCCGCGGATTTGAACATAATTTCAGTTCCATTGCGCATGCGCTGACGTCACTAGCGTTGTTTTTTCCAAGCAAGTGGGTGAAACTGCTGAATGGAAACTGACCTTTAGCGAACACTCTATAAATGGCAGATTCGTAACAATAAACTTTAGGACTCTTTCGTGACATCTTAGGAACAAATCATTGACATGCGATATTAATTTTTAACAAATTTTTAACCAGCCGTTTGTTCCTGTGAGTTTAATTTACATACATTACGCGTAAGAACGTATTACTGGAGGGATGGATAACTTCAACAAGAGCTTGATGGCACAAACACGATTGCATACCTCCCGAATCCTATTTGCATTATCTATTGAACCTCATTTCTTCAGACCAGTGTCGTGGTAAATTAAGAGTCGGGAAATTAAGACTTAAAAGTCCTAATATTACAGTGAATTAAGCCCTTTCCGGTCTTTATATACCGGAAAAATTAAGATTGGGCCGGTAAATCAGGACTTATTGTGATAGTTGGATACCATTGAATTTTTACTGAATTGAAACACTTAAAAACCTGTGTACGGCAGTGAGATCCATTTAGAAGCCTTCCAAACAAATGCTATTGAAATAAACGTGTTTTCATTTGAGAATGTATAAGTTTCCAAGTTGATATTTATTTTCTATGGTAACAAGAATGGCTTCCGTAAACTGAAAATAGTTACGTCAATAACGAAGTTCCAAAATGCAGGGAAGCGTGTTACAGATTCAACGGAAAAAACTGCACAAGAAAAAGGATGCACCTTTGTAATTCAAAACTTTTTTTCCTAAATTTGAAAAGACATTTGTAAACAAATTGAAGTTGGCTATTAAATGCCAAAACAATTTGTCTGATACCTTTTGATCATCATGTAGATTTTTTGCCTCTATGTGAATCCATAAGCTTTTAATGTTCAGAACCAACAATACCTTTTTGAATATCGCGTCAACATAAAAATCCTTTTAAACCGTCCGTGTTTTTTTTCCGTGTTTTTTTTTTTTTCATCTACTGTCCAAACCTACGCAAGTTTTTTTCTGAAAGTTCATTGGTTATACAGCTAATTTCTGATATCTGATTGGCCTGTTATGTCTAGTTAGCCTACTGAACGCAAGCGGTGAACGCAGACTGAAGTTCACTTTGTTTTCTCATCTATGCAAAAACGTCTTTAAAAATGGCTCACAAGTTACCCTCAAACTTTGTAATACTTGGATAGCGTTTGAAAATGGCTTTTAGATAATGAATTATTCTTACAAAAACGTTATATATAGAAGAATCTCTGCCCTGGAAACTTGTAAACATCTTTACATTTAATTAATAATTGCTTGATATGTTATAAAACGTTTTAATATGGCGGAAGAAGCTACTTTCCCTCCTCACCACCAGAACAGAAGAATTATTACTGAAACTTGAAACAGAAAAGGCTTTTGAAAAGGTAATTCCTTTCATTTCCTAAAGTTTACTAAAAGTGAATTATTATAGTACGTCGTAGTGTTTGGTGTAACATGATTTATATATACATCTTTCTGGATATGCATAGCACAGCTTCCATTCTAGGTCTTATTTTTGTTATTCATGATATATATATATATATATATATATATATATATTGTTTTCAACTTGAATTTCGTAGAGTTTGAATTTGTTCAATGGGATTACGTGCACGTTTTTCTTTTATGGTTTAATAGCTAACATTCTTCTCCACAAATTTCGACATACCCTCTAGATCTGAGGTAATAACTCGAAAGTCAATTTATGTTTTTCCTACCTCACGTTAACTAAAATAATAAAATAACAATTGTGACATCATAACTCGAAGTTGTGACGTCATACCTGATAACTGGAAGTTTTAAACACGAAGTGATAACTCGAAGATTATCCGCCTCCTCTTGTTCTGGTTCCTCAGCTGAGGAGCTGTAACTTTCATCTCATCACAGTTAAGTCACTAGTCATATCGTGGATCATTAAGTTTTCATTTCGCCGAACTCATTTTCGTGAGATATTTTATATCATGCTTCTCGGATTCAGTATATATACTCCTCAATTTTATTTCTTTAACAACAAATAAAAATTGCATTTTATATGCACACAATAAATAAAAAGGATTTTACACAGCATATAAATATGTAAACATACATAAATATATTTTATAGGACACGATAATTAAAAAACACAATTTGTAACCATTAGTTAATGGTTACAAATTGTGTTCATAAAAGTTTCATAAATTCAGAGAAAAATGTTCACTGACCCTGACACTGGGATTGTATATTTCATCTATAACTATATGATTCATCACCACAGAATAAATTCCAATAGAAAAACAAGAGTTGTCACAACATGTTCGGCTCTATTTAGATTATGAAATGGTGAAAACAATGATTAACAAAATTATTTTCCTAACACTTTCAATGAAAGAAACTGCTTGAAATTTCAGTCCCGTTTGAATAGAAGTCAAAAACTTTTACATTTTATTGTTTCGTGATTAAAAATGGTTATGATCACGTGCGTGTAAACAGAATTGTGCTGAAACTCATGAGCTAAAATAAGCTAAAATCATTTCGTGTTAATAAAAAAAATTTTTTCCCTAACTGAAATTTTAAATCGATTTCAGTTTTATACAGTTCTGAAATAAAAGGCCAAGCGCCATTTATTTATTTATTTATTTATTTATTTATTTATTTATTTATTTATTTATTTATTTATTTATTTATTTATTTATTTATTTATTTATTTATTTATTTATTTATTTATTTATTTATTTATTTATTTATTTATTTATTATACGACATTAATAATTGGTTGATAAAGTGGGAAAAACTGGGCAAATCTACGCCATTATTGAGACGTCTAAACTACCGTTGAAAATAAACTGACAAAAACAACGACATCATTTTCAAACTCTAGTTAAGAAACATTGATGGAAAAACGAAGTTATGATAAGAATGAACGTCAAACTAAGGTCTAACATAAATGGGTTGGATAATGAGTTGTTGGCGAAAACGTCGTTACTTCAACGCAGAAAAAGCACGTTAAAACACACGTTAATAATATATTCACAAAAAGTCTATAGAAACAACGTTGTGAATTAGACGTCGAAAGTGGGTCGAAATTGGTATATCGACACCGTCACCTATTTTCAACTATATCTCGACGTTAATTCCATTAATTCCATTTCATTATTTAAAGAACTTTGGCTTTCACTTAATGAGAATTTTCAGCATTTTCAGCTGTTTTGCAGAAATTCTTTTGCCTCTAAGAGCATCTTGTTTCTTTCTTTAAAGATAAGCTTCTCCCCACGACAGGGATGACGATTTTTCATTTTATATAATTTTTAGCAGCTCGTCTGAAAATAGACAAATTTTTTCTATGGAATCGACGAACGATGCATATTGAATCTAATGTAACTTTTTAATACAAAATGACTTCAATATTTCAGATACTTTTGAAACATATTAGATAATAGATAATAATATTCGATTGTAGATTACATTTTCCATGAAATTATTTTCCAATAATTCTACTACACCATCTTGCTTTGACTAACTAGATAGAAGAAAATAATTGCGGAGAAGTGGCGGTAGATACATTTTATGGACAAACATTAGAATAAAAAAAACAGACATGTGTCTAGACACTGGTTACACGTTTACTTTTTATAAGAACACTAAACTTCGATGAAGCCTTTAAACATTCTCTACTTTTCATCTTTGAAGCATAAAAATGATCTTGATATGCTCTTAATTTATACACATATATTGTATAACTAAAATATAATAATGGCAATGTTTTTTTCAGCGTAACTCGAAAATGAATTTATGTTTCTCCTACCTGGAGAAAGTATTGTTAGGGAGAAACAATTGTAGCGTCCTTATTAATTTTTAATTATTTTCATTTTCTCATTTTTTTTTCCTAACTTTATTGAATTTTTGTTATTTTTAAGTTTTTATTCTTTATTGTTATTTCTTATTATTATTAAAAATTATTATTAAAAAAGCGTTATCGTGGCCAATGAGAGCAATAGCGTCGTGGCCGAAAAAAGCAATACTGTTTCTGATGACTTGACTATTTAGGTGGAAACTTTAACCGGAGATCCCCACAGTACTAAGCTTTAGAATTCCTAAAAAGTTAACGGATTGGACGTTGAACTCCGTTTTTGCATCATTTCGAAGGCATTTCACTGGTTCGCAGGATTCAGGCCCGAACTGGAAGCATTGATCTTCTTCGCCGCCCGTCAGCTAGGACAAACATATCGCATTAGTAGCTCATAGCGCAATCACTCCGCAAGCTTGGGGGTTTCCATTCAAACTCGATCCATTACGAAGATGTATACAAATGTATACTATTGTTAATTTGTTCTGGTTAAAAGAATGAGAACAAAAGAAAAAATACGGTTTCTAAAAAGTAAACTGAATTGAGCTTTCTATTTATGTAACACTGAGACGCAGACACTCCTGAATTAATGGAAACAACGTCACTACTGCAACGTAGAAAAAGCGTCGAAAATCTGAGGAATCGAGTATTAGATAAAAACCAAAACAAACATACAAACTAGAAAAATCACCACGTGGTTATTCATATTGTTTATATATCTATATACTAATACGCGTGTGTGCATAACATTTTTAGGTTGGTAAAATATTTTGCGTTTTTGCGTTATTTTGTGTAGGTTGCCGATTTTCCACGGTCTGTTTCTCACAAGTTTGTCTGGAGAAGTTTGAAACAGCACGAGCAAGTTGGTTATACTTTTGCGTATTAGTAATAGTCCTAAGTCCATCTAATGTTGTTCTTTTACGTTTTCGCGTGTTGTACGCGAAAGAAGACAATGAAAAGTGCCGACAGTGCCTCCACAATGCAATGGTTTTTCGTTTAAAATATTCTCAACGATCATTTTTGTTTGGGGAAAAAGAAGAGAGAAGAAGCGTTTTTTGTAGTTGTTTTTATTTCAAAAGCGAAGAATAGTATTGTTATGGAGAAAGTATTAATATAAGTTTACTCCCCGTGGTATGTATGATGCAGAAAAGAAACGAGAGTTTCTAAAATGTAAACAAATTTGTGTTCGTTTTCGTGTAAAGATTGATTCGCGAAATGAACGAAGAAATAAAGCGAAGGATTGCAATTATTATTAAACGAATTAGCAAATGGACGAAAAAAAATGTAAAGTATGGTTTATAATGGTAGAAACGTGTATTGGTAAGTGAAGAATATCTTACTTACAGTTATTAAATGGTTGCACAGAAGAACTTGTCAAATGGTAGCAAATGTTTTTTTTATTTATTTCTTTTTGGTGGAATTGATCATATTTGTATATACATTTAATTGAATCAAAACACGAACATATGTCGCTGTTTTTGGTAGTAAACATGTGCTGGAAAGCTTTGTTTATAGTGATTAAAAATGGTTGCATCGTTGCAATCATGTCAACCCCACATGGGAGACATTGTTGTGGAAGAGCTAAATTACTATTTCTTTGCATGTGAAGCAGTAAAGGGTTTTACGCTGAGATATTGTTATTGTTGTTGTTTATTTTTCAAGCGAATTTTTGTGTCTGTTTTCAAGAAAGTTAAAGCTCTCCCTCCATTATGATGGTTGAATAACTCCCCCCTCTTCCTACACCCCACACCGCCAGCCGGAATTATAGGTTTTCATTCTGCACTAAACACATCCCAGGGTTTTTTCAACATTCCTTTTATTTAAGCTATGTCTTATTGCTATTATATATTATAGTGGGGAAGGAAGTGGAGGAGGGATACCACTGAATGTCTTTACATTTTAATCTTTACACTGATCAAATCAACCTATTCTATGATGGTTCTCTAAGTCATTCCTTTATCTATATCATATATTTATTAATTTAGTACTGTTTGTTGTTTTTATTGTTTGTTTTATATATTCTATTAGTGGGAGGGGAGGGAAAGTGTGCACAATGTGTGATTTCTTTCTTAGTTGCTGTTTTGCTGCATGATGTGCATTTTAGAGGTTAGGGTTAGTGTTAGGGTTAGGGTTTATGGCTTTACGTATGTCGTTTAGGAATCTCCAATTTTTAAGCCATGGTGACTATCTTGATTCTATAGTAGAAATGTAAGTGCACATGATATTTATTTATTTACTGTTATTTTACATTCTAAAAGAATATGTTCTGTCACATTATTTTTGTTTCTAATGATCATGTGCTTCCATGTACAATTTCTTTCTTTTTAGATAAGAAAATTTAGTATAAATAAAAATTATGACGAGAAGAATGAATGTGCCACATAATCACAGTACAAGCAATTGGGATAAAGCATTTAATGAATTCATAGAAGAATGACACTTTGATTGTGTATACTGAGGAGGTATAATGTTTGTTTACGATTCATATTTTAATCGATTCAGGTATCCTACGCAAAGGCATAATTTTACGGTTTTACTTTTCATTGTTTGAAAATATATTTAACAAAATCATTTTTAGGTGGTATTCTTATATTTCTTATCACGATCCTTGAGAGTGGAACTGTAAAATGTTTTACCCAGGATACTAGTCTTATATACTAATAGCGAGCTGTGCATACCACTTTTATTTTAGAGAGTGATACATTTAGAAAAATTTCACGGTCATTTTCTCACGAGGAGCGCGTAAAACCACGCTGCTGCGAGAAGCTTTTTTTCGGTATTTTCATTTGCGTATTAGTAATAGTCCAACTCCATCTTACGGGTTTTTTCATGTCGAAGAGTGTTGTAGGGTAAATAAGGCAATGAAAAGTCTCTACGGGGGAGGATGCAATGCAATGGTTTTTCGTTTAAAATATTCTCAACGATCATTTTTGTTTGGTGAAAAAGAAGAGAGAAGAAGCGTTTTTTGTAGTTGTTTTTATTTCAAAAGCGAAGAATAGTATTGTTGTTGAGAAAGTATTAGTATGTTTACTACCAGTGGTATGATGCAGAAAAGAAACGAGGGTTTTTAAAATGTAAACAAATCTGATTTTGTTTTCGTAAAGATTGCTTCGCGAGACGAACGAAGAAATGAAACGAAGGATATTGTATTATTATTAAACGTGAATTAACGGGTGGAAGAAAAAATTTATGGTTTATAATAGCAGAAACGTGTACTGTACTGAAACTGAAGAACGTCTTACTTATTTATGCTACAGTTATTAAATGGTTGCACAGAAGAAGTTGTCAAATGGTAGCAAATTTCTTTCTTTTTCTTGGAACTGATGGTTTCGTAAAGATGGAATTAACGAGTGGAAATATTTACATTAAATTGAATCAAAACACGAACATATGTCGCTGTTTTTGGTAGTAAACGTGTGTTGGAAAGCGAAGAAACTGTTAATGGAATTGGAGGATTGTTAACGAAGTGGTATTTACATATTGTGATTAAAAATGGTTGCGTCGTTGCAATCATTTCGACCATGTGGGAAACATTATCAACATATTTTGTGTGGAAGAGCTACATCGTTATTTCTGATGGTTTTTTGTTGCATGTGAAGCAGTAAAGGGTTTTGTGTTACGTTGAGATATTACTGTTGTTTATTTTTCAAGAAAATTTTTGTGGCTGTTTTCAAGAAAGTTAAAGCTCTCTCCCCCCTACCCTCATATGATGATTGAACCCTAACCCTTTCCCTACATACAACCCACACCGCCAGCCTAAATTATAGGTTTTTATACTATACTTCACAGATCCCATTTTTTTAGCCATTCCATTTCGTTGTTTAACCTATGTTTTTATATTGCTATATATATTTTTAAGTGTGTGTTTTTGTTGTTGTTGTTTTTAGTGGAGGAGAGGATCTTAATAGCTTAATATCTTTCCTTTTTACTTTTCATTGATAACATTTACCTATTCCATGATAGCCACAGTCATATTTCTTTAAATTATCTCTGTTTTATTTTGTCTATGGCAGGGGAGAGGGAGTGTGTAATGTGTAATGTATGATTTCTTTTCAAGTGGCTATTTTGCTGCATCATGTACATTTTAGGGGAGCCTACTTATTATTTGTACTGGCTTTGCGTATGTCGTTTTGGAATTCGCAGTTTGAATTTAAGCCATGGTGCTTATCTTGGTTATTTAGTGCTATTTTACATTCTGAATGCATATTTTTCTTGCTTCTTTTCTATACGACTTCTTTCTTTTTAGATTAAAAATATAGTGTAAATAAAAATTATGAAGAAGAATATTGAATGTGCCAATCATGGTTTTACATAATCACGGTACAAGCAATTGGGATAAAGCATTTAATGAATTCATAGAAGAATGATCCTTTGGTTGTGTATACTGAGGAGGTATAATGTTTTTTTACGATTCACATTTTAATTGATTCAGGTATCCTGGGCAAAGGCATAATTTTACGGTTTCACTCAATAGCTGAAAAATATGTATAATGAAACCATTTTTAGGCTGTATTCTTATATATCTTATCATGATCCTTGAGAGTGAACTGTAAAATGTTTTTACACGGGATACTAGTCTATATACTAATAGCGAGCTGTGCATCCCACTTTTTAGTTTGGTCAGTGTGAATAAAAGGACTGGGAACGAAATGTTCGTATGGAAAATGTTATAATTGAAATTTTAGATCGTGTGTAACTGAGTTGTGACTTTAATGGCGATTAGTATTATAGGAGTAGCGCGACGTCAGTGGGCACATTGCATTGCACCCTAAATAGAACGCGATATTTAAAGGAAAATATCTCGAGAACCAATGGGAATAACTGACGTCACTTTGGGCGCGCGATATTGGCGATGGGGTATCGAAAGATTTGGGTCTAAAACTTTTTGGGGGTGGGTGTGACGTCATCAAAATCTTTGATCGACTATATCTCCGTAACGGTAAGTCGTACACAGGCGATCCCATACATTTTCTTAATCAGCATTTCGAACTCTCCAACTTAGTGACACTTATTCTGCACCATTCTATTATTTTAATTTTCGTCAGCCTTATATTTTGAAAGAGGTAGAGCACGGGTGGTGTGAACTCATGGAGAAAGTGAACCGGTAAAATGTTTTTACCCGGGATACTAGTCTTATATACTAATAGCGAGGTGTGCATCCACTTTTTAGTTTGGTCAGTGTGAATAAAAGGACTGGGAACGAAATGTTCGTATGGAAAATGTCATAATTAAAATTTTAGATCGTGCGTAACTGAGTTGTGACTTTAATGGCGATTAGTATTATAGGAGTAGCGCGACGTCAGTGGGCACATTGCATTGCACCCTAAATAGAACGCGATTTTTAGGGTCAAATATCTCGAGAACCAATGGGAATAACTGATGTATCAGTATCTCGATAACCATAGGAATAACTGACGTCACGGAGGAGAACGCAATGCAATGTTTTTTTCGTTCGAAAGTTCTTTCTCAACGTTCATTTCTTTAAACGAGAAAGAAGACGGTGTGTGAATTTTTTTTATTTTTTTTTTTGCTATTATTTTTTTATTTAACGCCTTAACTTCAGTAATAAAGAATAACAATATTGAAGGTATCAGTAACTATTCTATCCTACGAGATGTAGACAATTTTATTTCCAACCGTTGATATGATAATATCTTATCTTATAAAGATTGAAAAGAAAATTTTATATGACTTTTAAACAACAAGAATATGTTTTGGTCAATTAATAAAATTTCACGTTGAAATACAGTAACAAAAAATCAAATGATACATGAGAAAATAAATCAACCCGAAAAACTTATTCGAAAAAAACAAAAAACGTTTAAGCCCTGAAAACAAAAAGAAGGATAACAAATGATGGAAATAAGCAAAGTACAGGCTCGCGTGATATTCGCTGTTTTCTTTGTTTTTAAAAACATCCCGTATCCAATACCTATGTTTTTTTCGCTTTTTTTCTTTAGCAAGCAAGTTTTTTCTTCTCTTATTAATCACATAATAAGAAGCAATAGTTATGCGCGTTATTTCTCTTTCAGAATTCGTTTTATTTTCTACGTGAAAAAAATTCGATATCCGTATTCTATGATGGTGAACAAGCAAAATACCAAAATTGGTGTAGGAGAACTGATATCGTCTGATGTTGAAGCGATAAATCAATTTCTGGGTGTGCTTGTTAAGGAATGTCAGGAATACGATCAGTGTGAAACGGACGAAGAGGCTTTGAAATTCTTGGTTTTGCCGAAACAAATTGAATGATTCTACTAAGAGTGACGCGGGTATATGTATGCTTTTCCACCAGATGATTCAAGAGCAACCTGAAGAAGCTAACGGCATAGAACCGCAGAGATCAATAATCAGCTGAGCTGCAAACAGAATGAGCTGCAAACAGTTCATTCGGATTTTAAATTATGTTGTACAAACCGCATCAGAGTTTTACAATTTTCCAGCAGCTGGTTGTTTTTTGTCAATGCTTGTTTTGTATCCGCAGGGTACACCAAGCGGATATGACGTTTTTCTCAAAGGAAAAGTCAACAAACTCCTCAAAGAAGAGTTGAATTATTTGGGAGAGTATCTGAAGTCAAATTTTGTTGCTGACTTCCAGTGTTAGCCACATCTTCCTCATTACGGATTTAAATCATGGGACGATTTATTCACACGGAAATGGAGGGAAAATAAGCGACCTGTTGAAGAAAAGAGTAATCTTGACGCAATTTGCAATGCTTGTGAATCTGCTCCATACAATATTGCCTATAACGTGCAAAAACGTGATAATTTTTGGGTCAAAACATTCAAATACTCCTTGGATCTTCTGCTTAACAAGCACAGTTTCGGGAATCAGGTCTACGGTGGCAGTATTTATCAGGGTTTTTTTAGTTCTCTTAGCTATCATCGTTTTCACAGTCCTGTGGATGGAACCGTAAAATGCATCGATCACATAGAGAGTAAATATTTCACGCAGAGACAGAACTTTATGGGTATTTTTGGTGAAATAAATTCTCAGGGTTATTTAGCGCATATTTCTGCTCGTGGTATTGTGTATATCGAAAGTGACAAACCTGATATTGGTTTGATGGCGTTTGTTGCAATTGGCATGGTCGAAGTATCAACCACAGAGATTACAGTTAAAGCTGGTCAAGAGGTGAAAAAAGGTGACCAAATAGGAATGTTTCATTTTGGCCGTTTGTCTCATTGCTTAATATTTCGACCTATTGTTAATATCAAATTTGATACAAAAGGACAAGTGCCGTCCATTTATGCTTAAAATATTTCAATCAATTCTGTCTTGGGAAAAGTAACACTTTCGCCATGATGAAAGTAGATATCAGAGAACAACAATTGATTAAAGACGGATATTTATTTTAAAGCTGTTTTTTATTTTCGAACACTTCTATCCACATATCCACGTTGGTGAATGTTATGGAAAATACGTGAATACAGCAGCCACCCCTTAACTCGAACCTCCAAGGAGAATAGAAATCTGTTCGAGTTAACGATAATTCGTCTAATCCAGAGTACACGATAACTCGAAAATGGGAGGTTTCAAGACGACAGTTCGAATTAACGGTCGTTTTTTCTAAAAATTGGACCCCTTTTCATTCTTGTTATGCCATAGTCGCTGAGAAAGTTTGACTTTATTCGAGATTTGCAAGTTTCTCTTTTCACTTCAATGAGAAAACCATGCTTTATTTAATCTTTTCAAAGTAACAAGAACATTAGGATAATATATTGATAATTCCATAATTTATGCGAGAGTGCATCAGGATAGTTTATCCGGGCCAATTTTATCAGAAAATCAGAAAAACAACATCATTTATTAGCCTTCTCGCATAAATAAATGACCGTGGTACTATTTTACTTTAAAGGCGATTTTGCACGATTTTCCAGATAAGATCTAAAATCCATAAAATTAAAATGCTGCGAAAAAAAATCATCATTACCGGGAACAGTATCCTTTATCCAATATTTTGTTATTGCATCTCTATACACAGCAGTTTGATCAACGACAATATTTTTGGAACGCATAGATGGCATGCAAATGGCGTTTTTTGTTTTTATTAGATTTGATAATGCAGATTTTCAACAATGAGTAACAATGAGAGAGACTTCCGAAAGTATGATCCAGAAAAACTTAACAGCGATATAAAAAATGCTGACTGGACGTCGGTGCTCAACGCGACAAATGCCCATCATGCTGTCGAACTTTTTAATGACATTCTACTTAACATTTTTAATCGTAATGCCCCGTTCATGGAGAAAAAGATCAAAAGCACACCTTGTCCGTGGATTGACGACGCTACAAAAGTAAAAATGAAAGAACGCGATCAATGTCTTCGGAAAGCAAGGCGAACGAACAACAACGAAGACTGGAAAAGATACAGATCACTTCGAAACAGCTGCAGCAATATGTTACGTAAATTAAGATCAACGTACTATGAAAACCTGCTGACAGAACATCAACACGACCCTAAAAACTTCTGGAGCATTATCAAAAAGATTTTCCCTGTATCTAAAACCACACCAGTTGAAGGAAATTCCGGAAGTGCAGATAAAACAAACATTTTCTCGAACTACTATTACAGCGCCGTTGGGAAAATCAAATTAGCAGCAATAAAATTAATGGACTTCACATGGAGGAAACCAACCAACATTCTTCCCAAAACTTTAAAAACATTTAAATTTTCATATGTGTCAACAGTGTTTGTGCGAAACCAACTGAAACGACTGAAACGTAAAAAGGCAACAGGAGTTGATGAACTTACCACCTCAATGATTAAAGACGGAGCTGAAGCTATTGCGCCCATTCTTTCTAATGTCGTAAATCTATCACTCAAAACAGGAACTTTTCCAAACTCATGGAAACTCGCAAAAGTTACACCAATCTATAAATCAGGTCCAGTAAATGCTCCTGAAAACTATAGACCGATATCGGTACTGCCTGTACTTTCAAAAGTCATCGAAAGAGCGGTACAAACACAGTTGATGGAATTTCTCGAGACAAACAACCTTATCGACTCTGGACAATATGGATACCGTAAAAAGCACTCAACCGAGGAAGCAGTTACAAAATTATGTGACGATATTAGAACTCAAGCAAATAATGGGTGCCTCGTTGGAGCTGTCTTCGTGGATCTAAGTAAAGCATTTGACACTTTAAGCCATAGCAATCTAACACAAAAACTACAGTCATACGGTGTGCGGTCAACAGAATTTGAATGGTTCACATCTTACTTGTTCAACCGACGACAAACAATATGCATTGGCTCAAAGTTTTCTGAAGAGAGACCAGTAACATCTGGTGTCCCTCAGGGATCCATTTTGGGTCCATTGTTGTTTCTGATATTCTTCAACGACCTCAGAGACTCGATAACCTTCTCGTCGTTGCTGAAGTATACAGATGACACTGTCCTCTATTACCCAAATAAGGACTTCGATACAATTAATGCCTGTCTAAATCAAGATCTGGAAGCACTCTCAAACTTCTGCAGAGAAAACGAGTTAGTAATTAACATGAAAAAAGGGAAAACAGAAGCTTTGCTGTTCGGGACTGCCAAACGAATTGGTAATAAGAGTCTAACATTAACGATTGACGGAAACAAAGTAAACGTAACAGAAAGATATGTCTACCTGGGTAATGTTTTGGACAGTACTCTGAATTTAAATGAAGATTTCGGGTCAAAATTTAAACGAGCAGCCACTCGAATTAATTTGCTACGTATAATGAGACACCTACTTACTACGAAAGCAACTGAAAAGATCTTCGAAATGATGATTGTTCCAATTATAACATACTGTGGTAGCCTTCATCTTGTATTGACAGAGACCCAAAAAAGCAAGCTTACATCGCTCGAAAACAGATACAGAAGTCTCGTTAATGATGCTTACGTGCAACCCATTCAAAACAGGCTACACGTGAAGACATGTATATATGTTAAAAAGTGTTTAAACCAAGACGTTTGCGAACATTTCAAGAACTATTTCAGGCCAGTCGACCACAATAAAAACACTCGAAATAATCGTTTCACCTTGAGGCTACCACCTGTCAAGCTAGAAATGCATCGTAGATCACTAGCCTATTCTGGTGCTAAACTGTATAACCAGCTTCCACTTGAAATAAGAACTGAAAAATCTTTTAATATTTTTAAATCAAAAGTTAAGGAATATTTTAAATCTTAAGTGTTTATATGTGTATACAATAAAATATCTTTTTTTTTTTATTCTTTAGATTATTTTAATGCTTGTCTTCTTGTACATAAACAGGACCTATATGATAGCAGTATTTTAGTACTGGAATAGTCATCCTGTATAAAGATTTATTTTAATAATAAAAAAGTGTTATTTAAGAGGGAGTGATATTTATATCTTAACTTTCATTATATTGAATTTTTTAAAAATCCGCCTATCATAATTATACTCCCATCCTCTTTTATGGAAAACAAAATGCGGCAATAGTTGTTATCCATTAAAATTCGAATTTGTTTTTATTCTCTCTTATAAAATTTCGCCCACAAAGATTATAACATGGCGATGGAGTTTCTATTGAATTTCGTCATAGCAATTTGAGAATAAAGTATGTAAACGTTCTAAAAATAAGAGTTTGCATGCATGTATTGGACAGATAGATGCATAATGTGATCAATTATCAGCACAATGCTTGTATGCATAACTGTGAATTCAACAGCAAATAAGACACAGCAAATCAAACAATTTTAAATAATAGCTTACTTTACCCCTGCTGGTGGTGAAGCTGTACAGTCACTTTTTCTTTACATCCAGAGCTCTCAAAGTATCTATCATTCCCAGCTCTCATCATCACAAAGTATAGCTACACAAAAACTTACATTTATAATGTATTAAAAACTGTAATAAAACTTGCAAATACTTGTATTACTTGTATTAATACTTATAAAATATAATCAAAGTATTTTCATTTTTCAAAGTAAGTTTCTTGCTTCTTCACTTCAGGTGGCCACGTTTGATTAGGAGGAAAAACGGTAAGAAAGCGGTACTTTAAGACCATTTTTAAAACCCGTTTTCTTGAGCGAACCAATTATAGAGCGAGAATTGATTGTCGTTGATTAAACATGCAAGAAAGAACACCGCCATTTTGAAGGGTGTTACCATTGGGCGCTATGAACACGATACTCAGACAGACAGTTGGCCTTCGCTAAACGCAGCTGGTACACCATTTTGTTGCTATTTGCCGTCGCCATGTAAAGTTCGTGAAGAAGAAAAAGAACGCGTAGCATTCAAATGTATTTCTCGCTTAGCGCGGAAATCCAATTATAAAGAATTTCACGACATTTAAAGACATTTCACGAATTTCAGTTAATATTTATATTAATTAATATTTTGTTTATCTTTCCTATCTTGCCTCGTTTTGATGTTCTTATTTTACATACTTTTCCAGCCTCGAATGTTCTTATTTGCGTTCTTCCAAGAAAAGTGTAAAACATTTATTATTAATATGCGAAAACACTGTTTGTTTGCTTGTTGCGTGTGGAAGTTTCTTGTATTCCCAAAGGAAGGAAGAAAAACAAAAAATTGGTGTCAGCTAAGAACGAAATCTTACTGTTATTATTTGTTGATAAATTTCTTAGGAATTCCAACAACTCTCCTCAGTTTCTTCTTTAAGGATAAGTAAATTCAGGCCGAGCATGTTCTTAAGATGTTCTTAATTTTTGGCCAAATATCAGCCTCAAAGTTCATATAAATGAGGTTCTTATGAAAAAGAACGTGTATCAATATTATTGCAAATCAAGTGTATCTCTTTCTCTTCAAAATTATTTCATTTATACAAGACCAAGTCAACATTATATACTGCATACAAAACCCTTAAATAGCAAATAATGAACAGTTAATGTCAAAAATAGTTAACATTCTGAACAACAAGTTTCAACGAACTCTCTAGATCCATCTCTTCATTGTATTCTAACCGTTTCGAAAAGTCTTTCATTTGTTTCCAGATATTACCGCAAGCAGTCACAATTTGGTCAGAGGTTGCAAAAGTTATTACGAACTGTTACCATTCGTTTCAAAATTATCTTTCTAATCAAAGTTTGATATACCTTATTTAGGAAAAATAGAAAATTTACAACGTGTTAAGAAAATTTGGGCATATGAATTCTGTGACCGACGAACGAGCTTTGTTGCTATAGCGACTTGAATGATTCGGACGTAAGAAAAACTTACAGGTTAAGGATTGTACAAATAAGTGTTTACTGACGACATCCCTCCCACATGAAAAATAATTGTTGACTTCAAAGTTTAGTCATGACTAACTTTTATTTTCTTCACGACGTCAATATTTAATCCAAAACAATTTCACAGAACATAACTAGAAATATTAAAGAACATATTTCGTTGACCTTCGTTGCACTAAAGTGTGTTTAAACTGCACGTGCAAAATATTTGTTGTGAAATTCTTAATCAATAATCTTCAAAATGGAACACTGGTGACATTCTATGTTCTATTGACATTCTTTTGATTTTGAAGATTTTGAAATTAATAGCTTGAGTTATTTTGTTATTGGAAGTTTTACATCGTGATAATGAATTCAGCATTAATTTTTTTCTCTACTTCATTTGTGAATGTCAAATTTCAAATATTGGTCATTAAAGTTATTCATGTCTAGCTCGGGATGGATTTACAGATATGTTCTGTCCCGAGTTAGACACGAATGTTCAACTCGGGATAAGTTAGCTGTCTCGAGTTCAACTCAGGACAGATTTCAACTCGGGATGGAACACTGCCACATTGTTTTGATTAAAAAATGAAGAAGTACTGCTGGAATAATACAGACCAGATTTACCTGCCAACCAGTCAGCTAAATATGGTATTTGATAAATAGAGGAGGAAAATTCCATGAAGATATATATCAACCTCGATCACAGCGCCTCTCTATTCTTATATCAGTAGGACACAGTAGTACTAAGTTCGAAGAAGAATTTTCATATAAGGTATAGGTCACGTTTTTTCCTTTGCGACATTTAACGCAAGAGATAACGTGTTTGTTTTATGTGCAATCATATCCACAATGAATAAAGATAATTCCTCTTTTGCGACGTTTCTACCAAGAGCAACACTTGTTGTACATGCAATTGTATATATCTACAAAAAATATATAATTCCTGCTGAAAGGACACAAAGATTTTTTTTTTTTTGAAGTTTGTGAAAATCTGCTTACGTTACGTTTTCTTGGATTTTTTTTTATTTGTATATTATTCATTTGTTGAGGTTACTGCTAATGGTTATTGTTGATCATTTAGCGCCATGTTCAACCATTACACGTCACAAACTTTCCAGGAGTCTGACAAAGAGAATATTGGAACTAACAAAACAGTCGTAGGTGACCGAAAGATATGGAAGTCGACGAGGACCAGGTAACCTATTGTAGTATTTCACCTAACGTTATAATTTTGTTAAAGTTATCCTGTCACAGCACTCACCGCGATTTCTTATTAGACTCACTGCTTATGTAAATCCCAATGCCAGATGAATAGGAAAGCTGGTACTTCCAGAGGATGCCCTTGTAAAGTATTAGATAAGTGGTGAAACGCAATGTCAATGTGGTCATGTGGGTAAATCGTGCAAAAACAAAGTAAGGGGTACGACGTTTGTTATCTTTGAGTCAACTCCATCAAGAAATTATACGGTATAAATTTTCAAATAATAAATAAATAAAAAATGAATAAATATAAAAATGAATAAATATGCCGTTATAATTACAACTGTTCAATTATTACTTAGTTACGACCAACTGGTGGCTTGTGGATTAAAACTGTTTGAAAATAACAGAAATATGCTTACAAACATCCTAAGAGAAATAGACACAATCTCGACTAAATTATCTAATGATTCACAGACAACAGAGCGCCACCTTCCACCTCCTTAGTGTGTTTGCATCATGTGTATAGAAATGCTTACATCCGCTGAAAATAAATGTTGTGGGTAACGAAGACACTGTCATTCCCTATCAAAACCTTGAAAACGTCTTTTTACATCGTGAAACCGTTGAAACAAGCATACGAAATTCAGCAGAGACGTACGTCGCAGTTTCAGTTTACAACAATAGTGGAATGAGGCATGGCGCTTATCGGCTATACATCATGTAGCAGATCGGTCGAGTAGGCAAAACAACGGTCATACCCTCATGCTGCGTGGAAGACATAAGAAAGACTAATCCATCTCCTGATGGCAACTGCACAGGATTTAAACAAACCAGTTACTGTATATGAATAAAAGAAACAATATCCGTGTGTGTTACTATCACAAAAAATACCCTTGTGATCCAGTACCGCACACTTACTTCGAGCAACAAAAGAATCGTGACTATAAAAACAGTGTATTATTGTAGCATGCAACATAAAACAAAATTAAAGTCAATGGTTATTGAAATGAGAACCAGGAAATAAAATCGCATTTGAGCGAACGTAAAAAACAAAATTAGGACTTGGAGCTGTAGTAAAGTAGCAAATAAAATCTGACAGAGCCTAAAAAGCAATATTACAAGAAAATGCTGGTGGCAGAACTAAAAATACCACAGATATTTTCAGAAAATTGTTTTGGTTCCATACATAGTGACATTTTTCTCGATAGCTATTTTTAGTTTAACCAATCAATGGTGCTGAAAATATTGCTTTCACATAAAAAAAGTTAAACTATAAACTTTTGGATGTTTTTGCGTTCTTTTTTCGGATATGATTTCACTTCCGTTATTGGTATGGCTACTGGTGTCGTTCTTACAGCGTTTGGATTTTCACGTGGTTGGTTCATCTTTCACATGAACGTAACATTTCGGCATAACCGGCTTCCAAATTCGTCTTCCAAAATCAACAATGAATGATTTCGCTTTATCACTTCATAGAGCATTTCCAAAAATTTGATTCTAACTTTCCAATAATTTCATGACGTTTTAACAATACCATGTCGCCTTCTTTAGCATCCACTATCTCTTTTGCGTGTTGGTTTTGGTCAACATTTTCCATTGTACGATCGTAGCCCTTCTTTGTTGATTTCTTACTTCGTTATCCAACTTCGATATCGATTTATTGGTTGACGGCAATTTATCACGAATATTTCTGTTCAATAACAGCGTTGCAGACAATCTTCCAGTGGCTTTGTGCTGCGCATTTCGGTTATTACGCAACTTATCATTGAGTTCCTGGTGACAATCTTTACCAATAAAGTGCGCGGTTTTGATAGATTTTATCATCTGCGTGGAGTGTCCATCAAAAAATATCTTCGTAATTCTAAATTAGCATTTGTAATTTTGTCTCATAATCTCTTGATGTAGTTGATGTATTATTCAGGTACTCCCATTCCTAATAGAATATCAAAATCCTCTCTACAACCTTCCGATTTTCGATCTAAATTTGTACTTTCATCAACTCAAAATGGTTCCACAGCTGGTAAGTTTGATATACTTCTGGCCATTATAACATAAAATTCTTCTTAGATAGTTTTAGTACACGAAGTTACTTTTCATAAGATTTCCCCGTAAAGAGAGAAATCTTATTGATTTAGGTTTTCTGTCTATCGGCTAAGTGTTGCGCTGCAACCGTTTTTTCTGCCCATTCCGAATCGGTTATCAGTTTTTAAATGGCGGAAATCCGTAGAAGCGTATTTTTTTCCAATAATGTTTTTTCATATCTATGGTTTCGATGATGACGTGTAAAATTACGTTGAATCATCTGGAAAACTCATAACTGTGAACTCATAACTGTGTAATATCTTCCAAACGTAAAATGTTACTTCTCATTATTAAGATTTCCCGTAAAGGAAGAAATCTTATTTATTTAGGCTTTCTGTCTATCGACTTAAATGGCGGAAGTCCGTGTCGAGAAGCGTATTTCTTTCCAATAATGTTTTTTATATCCAAGGTTTCGATGATGATGTATAAAATTACGTTAAATTTAAAAAAAGCTTTCAGAAAATCTAAAGAAGTATTTTCTTGTAATTGGTTTAGTGTGTTCATTTGATATAGAGATTTTGAATTGTTTATCTTTTATATATCTTTAAAAATACATTACAATGTAAAGCGTAGATGGCTGAGTGGCCTAAAGCTTTGCATTTCTTTTCGAGAACATAGTGGTTCAAATCCGATGGCAGGCGTTTTTCTTTTATTTTGTAATAAGTTACAATAAGTAAATGTAGGTAACAACTATCCTCCTAGGTTACAGTAAACATGATTAGAGACAGATTTAGTGCTAAACGATAAATACATTTGAAATAATTCGCCATCGGATTTGAACCACTATTGATTGATACAATGAGATGTTTTCACAATACTTTATATTGGCCCTTTTGGCCGACCTTTATAAGACCAAGGCAAACATCGTGATTTGGCCATTTAGGACTATATTTAAAAAAGACATTATTGAGACACCCAGGCTATATAAAGCTTATATTTCCTCTGGAGTTAATATAATCATGAACATTGATAAAACGAGTATTCTGGGACACACTGTCTAGGGAAATCTTTTTAATCAACAATGTTGATCTTGTTTATTTTTATTAACGTTATTTCTATTAATAATTCCATGAAGACATATGAAGTTTTCTATCTTACTACAATATTGGATTGAGAACTTACGCTGTGTTCGGGTTTGAAAGTTTATTTTCTACGTAATCGCAAATATCAGACGCAATCAGTGTGACCTAGGAAAAAATCTTGGAAAAGCAGGTGCATTAACTTCCTTTCTATCATTATAAGTAGACTTAGTACGGCCACCTAATAGTTTCCGCCTATGCCATTATTCAATGCTGCAGGAGACTTTTTAATTAAAAGATATGTTAGATATGGAAACAAAACAGAATTGTTTGAATCGTTTATGCAAATTAAATTTTTGGGAAATTTTAGCAATAGGGTTTATTCATACAATAAAAAGAATTAAAAACATTAATAAATAAATAGAAAGAAAGGAAATATTACAGAGATGTGAACAACAGCAGCAACAAAAATCGACAATGTACATTTATCATGTTGGAAAGAAGTGAAAGGATTGCTCGGGTTACCGTAGCATCTCTTGTCGCATTGTTTCATTTCTTTGGTATCTATACTTTATACTGCACAAGAAGATCAACGCCATTCGCAGTGCAAATAATATTATTAGGAAATCTGACTCTTGCTCAACTTGTCCTTGTTTTATCAGAAATCCTTCAGGGGATTTTTCATTTGACAAATAACCATACGTATGAGAATATACTAAGTCATTTCACTTACACAGCACTTGTTTCTGCATGTTACTTGGGCGCCATATTGCTCACCATTGACCGCTTTCTGGGAATATCTTGGAATCTCAAATACCAGTTGATATGTTCAGAAAGGAAAGTTAAATGTATTGTGCTGTTTGGTTGGTGTATGTGTGTCATATTTGGAATAACTTTTCAACCCATGATCTTAAAAAATGTTGACATATTAAGAATTTGTACCTTTTACATTTATCCTACACTAGACATAGCATTCTTAATTGTGTGTTGTTTCGTATATTATTACATTTACAAGAAGATTCGAAGGAACAGAATCACAGATAGAAGGCTTAGCGTTAATTCTAAGAAAACATTTTTTGCACCAACCTTTATGATAACAGTGTTTGTACTTTTTATCGCTTTGCCCAACTTGGTGACATTCGTCTATTTGGTACTGGAAGTCCCTCTATCGTTAACGTTTTACACGATACTTTATTATTCATATCTACTGGCGTACGTATTGATTGTGGTTACCTATGTTCTTTTATATCCACCTGTTGCAGTCACGTGTAAGAGGTTTATCTCCAAGCACTTCAAGAAAAATTCCGTTGGAATTGCAATACAAACTTAGAACAAGTGTATCGGAAGTGTATCTAAATTATTATCGAGTACTGTGTACATTTGGGAAACTTCCAGTTTAGTTAATGCTGTGGAACTGTTTTTAAATCGAACATTATCGCAGTCAGAATTCAATTGATCATATTTGTTGTTTGATTAAGTTTAACAATTTAAATATGATCAATGAGAAAACAGAATTGTATGTAATTGTATGTTATTGTAAATAATTTTTGAATGGGTATCCTGTAAAAATATTCGTCACGTTGGAACCAGTTACATTTATTTACTTCCATCAACTTAATTTCAACTTAAGTCATCTCCGGACAGATAAAAAGATTTTTAACAATTTCTATTGATCCTAAAGTACAAGAACTTAGAAGAGGGAATCAAATAATATCAAACAATTTCCAGGAAAAAAACTTGTCATTACTTTGTTCAAAACACCACAAGAATAAGGTTTAGACTCCCGATTGTGAATTATAAGAAGTATAAGTAAAACGGAGAATCTTAAGACCGTCTCATCCGTTACGGTTGCCTCTTGAGCTTGCAACGTATACTATTGCTCTGTGTTGCCCTAAGGTCATTAGGCAAGTCAGTTTAAATCTGCAGCCGATGGACTCATACGTTCGAACGAAGGTTCTAATGTTTGCCTACAAATAAACTATCGCATCTTTAAGGTGAGTGATTTCGCAGGGGCGTCATTTTGCAGGGAAGTCAAAACATCATGAAGTCGTGGTGTATGTGGGGGCACTGTAAATGCCTGGAAACCGAAGGAACATTTACGCACTGCCGTTTCTAACACATTATTAACACTAAAAACAAAACCCTATTGAGTGGTAGCCACCGTCTTTCCGCCTTTTTTAGCGCTAAAGACATCACTTTTCTACACGCTGGAGCGTATTTCAAAGGCGCGATAACGTTACATTTTCATAATAACAGTGACAGTCCAAAATAAGTTATTCAAACGGCCTTGATTAAGATTTGAAGCAGACAGGTTTTGTAAATATTTTTTAACCACCACAAAAGTTCTGACCTACTTTCATCAGACACAAAATTATCAAAATCCCCTATCATGCTCCAAATTTCTATAATACAGAGGCCCATACATAGAAGCTGAAAAGATAGCTATTAATGATCCAATGACCTTCGCAAGGAAACGTATTGTGGGTTTTCTTATTCTTATAAGTGTAATACAAAGGTTTTTTTATAACTTTTCGTTTATGTGCTGTTAGCGTAACAGACATAGTTTTTGAGTTAATTACAAAACCTTCGACCTTAAGTGTTTGACTTGGTATCAGATTTTACTACTCTGGATGAAAATTTAAGAGCATGAAATAATGAGACTACTTTGATAATATTTTCCACACACTTGTCATATGTAATTGATTTAGTAAAAAGATCATCTATATAGCCAGAAATTGGGACACGTAGCTATCTAAGGAATGATAAAGGTACTTTTGCGATTTTTGTAAACTTTCTTGGACAAGGAGCAAGACCATTTGGAAAACATGTGTATTGATATAATTTATCTCTACAAATAAATCTCAAAAATCTCTGAAACAATTCATCTATTTTTGCACTGTAGTATGCATCATTCAGATCGATCGATCCCATGTAACAGTTTTTTGTGACAAGATTTAATATGCTATAAATATTATTCATTCTAAAATGTTCATAATCAAAGTACGAGTTTAAGAATTTTAGATTTAGAATCATTCTATTGCCCCCATCAGGTTTTTTAACTGTAAATATAGGTGATATAAATTCTAGATGCTCATGATAACATTCTTTTATAATACCTCTTATTAACAAGTTTAAAATTTCCTTGTCAATAAAGGAGATTTCCTCATCTGTGAAATTTTGATTCTTAGCGAAGTGTTTGCCTGAAATTTCATCAATGAAATTGAGATCATCTCCTTCAACAATTTCCAAAATACTTTTGTCTTGTCAGTTTTCTCCATTGTCTTACTTAAAAGATATTTGTCCACCTTGAAAAGAATGCATTTTTGTACAACAAATTTCATATAAATTTGGATGCACTTTTTGTTTTCATTGATAGCACATCTTGCTGTAATACATAAGGAGGTTCCCCCTCCCACGACCTAAAAAAGGAGCGTTGGTTCTCGAGGTCAAATGTGCTCTCGCAGTATTTTGATTGTTGGGGTAATAAGAACTTGGCATTCCACCTCTTCTGACATAAGGCACATACCTGTTATTTCCTCTAGGTTTAAACATAGGTTTTCTTAAACACTTTGTAAAGGCAATATCCTTAAGTTGTTGAGGAAGATCATTTCCAAATAGAAACTCACAATTTCCAACAAAATTCATACTCAGCTTTTTATAATCATTTTTTAGAGTGCTTCTTATATTTAACCTGATTTTTAAATTGTAATAAATTTCATAACACTCTTTTTAACTTTTGGACTCATAGCTTTCCATATTTCAGAATTTACTAGAGGTGCATTAAGATGGACATAAATATTTATGATACAGTTCTTTTAGTGCATCCATATTTTTACTACAACTCCAATCTTTTAAAATTGTTGCAGATAAATATCCATTTGTTGCAGTTGATCTATCTTCATCTTTTGCAACACAAGTTAAATTAGCAAATAAATCACATGGACAATGGACCCTCAAATTGAATATTTTTAGCAGCAGAAATCCTTCTATCAGGAGATATTGCATTTTGCACAAAATGTCTTTAACATCAGCAGGTAGAATGACTTGCAAGGGAATATTTTCAGAATTTTGTGAAATTTTTCTTTTTCGTCCTCCGAAGAAGACGATGACTGAAAGAGTGGATTATTTATATCCCAAACATCATTTATGTTCGTCTTTGCTACTGCTTGCTGTTCCAGAGTATTCAGCAAATCATTAATTGCATCGTTATTCGGTTCATCTTGAGACATCTTAATACCCCCAACGGAGGAGAAAGGTTAAATATACTTATCTTGTTTAAATAACTTGCTTTTGATGTTGTTTTTCTCCTTTTTTCCCGGTATTTTCACTGTGATTTGCACTATGATCAACTGCACGTTGACGGAGCCACCTTGACATGTGTTGAACTGACTGCGCTCGACCGTGTCTCCTCTACTACTTTCGAGGAGTCTGGGACTTAATTATAAAATAAAATTCAGTGTAAACCACACATTAAAACGACTCGTTGATAAAAATAAAGCTGGTTTTCCACTAAGTGATATTTTATGATTGATTGACTTACAGACAAGGATAAACTTACATGTGCAATTGAACTTGTTCCACAAGATTAATTCGATTTCTTCAAATGCGTCGATAGAAATCAAGTTTGTGGGCCAGTAGGAAACCCGCTTAAACATTCAAATTTTATGTTTGAATGTTGCTATTTCCGGTAGAAAATCAAGAATCATGACTCAAATTGAAACACGCACATTTTTGGTAAGGTGTTTGATGCTAGTTTATTTGAGTTTTGTTGTACATATAACTCCAGCGTTATCGTTTTGAACTACCCGCTCTGAAAAGAATCACCAAAATATCATTTTGGCTGGTGGTTAGATAGTTAGATAATTTGTTGGTAGTTTTGGAGTTTGAAGGGTAGAACCTGTAATATATATAGTATAGTGCTAGGTAAATGGTAGTAAGTTGTCATTAGGAAAGAGAAGTGTAAATTGCAATGTAAGATAATAATGAAAATACGATCTAATTAAATACTCAAATTTAAAGCTATCAACTTCTCTACAAATATTCAATGGGAGTTCGTTGTAAATTTTTGCTCCCATATATGAAAATGTACCACGAGCATACTCTAACTTAATCTTTGGTAGCACCAGAGTATGACCATTAGATCTAGTAGATTGACGGTGAACCATCTTTTCAAAATACTCATCAAAATCATCACACACATTTTTATCTAAGCAATTTTTAACGAATTCCCGGTTCCCCTCTTTTGCCAAAACCGCAATGCATTCTGGTAGTTGTATTCAACGCAACGAGAGAAATCGTAACATTAATGAGTGAAGCAGTACAAACAATTATGTTAAATTCGACTATAAACAACGGCTTGTTTGAAAGCTGTATTATTACTACTTCATCTTTCACTTCTGATTTACAAGTCACTCCTCACGAAGAAGATATTTCAAATCTGACGTCAAATGGCTCGAATAGCAGAGGAGGTGGGATAACATGCTGTGTTCCCCACTGCTACAACAACTCCAAACGAAATCCTGACCTTAGTTATTATGTAATACCAAAAGATATAGAACTACGCAAGAAGTAGTTATATAATATTAGCAGAAAGGATTTTCAACCACGTTCGTCACACAGAGTCTGTTCAGAACATTTTTTAGGTGGGAAGAAGACCTACATGAATAAAATTCCCATTATAGTACCCAAAACAATTAAGCCTGCAGAAACCAAGCTAAGACCAACTAAAAATAGCTCTGGACTCAGAATAGCTCTTTTTTCTCCTGCTAGACGTACCACAGAGCAAATCGAGAAACAGTTTTCACACGAGGAGGAGCTTAAAATTCAAGTAGAAAACTTAACAATGGAAATAACAAACTTGAAAACAAAAGTGGAGAAGAGGGAAGAGGAACTATTAAAAAAATTAATAAGTTAGAATGTGAATTTCAAACTAACAAATTTACATTGGATAGATTCAAACACAATACAACACACTTTAAATTTTAGTAATAGCCATCACTCCTTGGCATTGAATATAATACGGATGTTTTTCTTTTAATTTCGGAAAGTTATTATCAAATGATAAAAAGAAATTCTTATCAGAACACGCTTCTTCTATCTTCATGTATTTTTTTAGAATATGGACATTTAATTTCATTGACTTTCAAATTTCCGTCACTAGATTCATAAATACCATCAGGGCTTGCTCCTAACCAAGGCCACCTAGGATTAATAATGAATCCACATTGCTCAACAGATATCCCAGTATTTTTTTCATGTTTTTCAATAGCGACTTTTTCGTTTCGCTTCCCCCATTCACATGCAGCAGATTTAAATTCCTTTACTTTTGAAGTATAGACTTTGGGGAAAAGTGTTTGTCGTCGGTTTAAAACCAACCCAAAATTTGATACTGTAGTCGTTTCTTGCGTTCTTCAAACCAAACTGAAGAGGCAGCCTGGGTCTTTGTTTTACCTTCGATAGAAAGGATTTCTTGTGACGTTACGTTTAAATGCAAATTAACAAAGTCTATTTCATTTCCACACAATTTGTTATGGTTGACATGCTCAGGTGACGTCAAATTTTCCAATAGTTTGCGAACGGTTGTAATCAATCTTTCAGTTCTTTCTTCACATATTTTCCTTTGTTTATATTGTGTTATTGATGTATCGTAAAAGTCAAAAGGTTCATAGTTATTACCTTTCAAAAGTTCGGTAAATACAAATCTGTACATGTCTTATCATCAGGCACACATTTAATATCCATTTCTTTAAACTCCACAAGTTAGTATAAAGCTATGCAGCTGCAGCAACATGTTTGCAGCACCCTTCAGCTCCAGCTTTACAAGTACACTTGGCATAAAAAACATCACCAGTTTTTTGGCACAGGTGTACATAAACCGTGTATTTGTCTTTTTTCATGGAAGCTGCAACAAAACACTTTATTAAAAAACATAAGTTTTCAGCTTGTACATTGGGTTTCACCCTCAACTTTTTCACATAGTTCTCTTTAAATAATTGATATCCCATCACATTGTGTTTGTGCGATCCTCGTGGTTTGTTATCGAAACTTTGGCCAAGTATCATGTATGAATGTATTCGTTCATGAGTTATTTTTGGCAAGCAAGACAAATCTGTTGTCCATTCAACAATATTCTGTACAACAGTTTCTTCATTCGTTTTGGACGACTCTTCATTTGAAATCTCCCTGAAAACGGGCTCTGGACCCACGCTAGAGCTTTGAAAAAAGCTAGGGTCCATGTTTTCAGTTGTTAAAGTAAGATTAATGCTTGTATCAAAATCAATAATTTTCCTGTTTCTTCTACTACTTTCTCCTCTCAACTAAAACATTTCGCTTGTTTATACCAAAAACTTAGTAATTTATAACGGAGATAATCAAAATAATGATAGAGATGCGAAAATTTTATTCCAATAACGCGTCAAAAGCAGTTACCTCCATCAATCAATACCACCGCGTATTTCACGAGATTTTCTGTCCGGAGAAACTTCTATTCAGAGCATTGTGGGCGAATATTGTTGAATACAAATACCAGAATGCATCACGGTTTTCGAGAAAGAGGGGAACCGGGAATTCACATGAGCGTTTTTTGTTCACTTGTATTGACGATGGAGCAGTCAATCTTTCACGACATCCTTCATTAACTACGTTGAGGGCTCTTCGATGGAAAGCTTCGAGTTTGTTTAGTTGACTTTGCGTTTATTTCAATGACACAAATCCACAGTAAGTTAAGGTTGGTATCACCATTGTTTGATAAATTAATTAAGCAGAGTTTTGTGTAAGTAGTGGTCGAAATTTGTTTAGAAGTCTTAAACGACTGGCTGCTTTTGAGTACCTTTTTTCAAAGTTAGTATTCATGTTCAATGATGCGTCTAATTCAAAACCAAGGTATTTGTATGTGGTCGTAACAGAAACGCATTTGAAGCCATCGAATGAAATGCTCAGATCGCAGTTTTGTTTCCTTAACGCTGGTACCGTGCCGAATAACATTGCTTCAGTTTATCCTTTGCTGAGATTGAGAAACAGTTCATTCTTCTTACACCAATCAGAAATTCTCTGCATGTCTGAAGATATACGTGTTTCTATAATGCATACGTCCTTTCCAGCAATGTAAATGACGGTGTCATCAGCATACTTGATACTCTCCGTGTGCTTCAGACAAGACTTGAGGTCATTAAAAAACACAATGAACATCAATGGGCCCAAGATGGAACCTTGAGAAACACCATTAAAAAAAAACATTTCATCAGACAAACAGCCACCATAAGAAACCCTCTGAGATCTGCCAAACAAATAGTTCTCAAATCAATCTAACTCTGTCCCTCAAACACTGTAACTTTCTAGCTTGTCAACAATCATTCCGTGATTAAGTCTGTTAAATGCTTTACTTAAGTCTAGAAAGACTGCACCGACCATTTTACCGTAATTGACTTTTTTCTTGATTTTATCTGTGAATAATAATCCGTACTGATTACTTTCTAGGAGATTGTTTTCCTCCAGATAGTCAGACAGTTGTTGGTAAAGAATTTTCTCAATGATCTTCGATACTGCTGGAATAACTGATATAGGGCGATAATTTTAAACTTTATTATGCTGCCCAGATTTGTAAAAAGGTAAAAGTTTGGTACGCTTTCAGTCAGTTGGATAAACACTTGTTGTTAACGAAATATTGATGATGTGAGTAAAAGGTTTACAGAGTACAGATGAACAGTCCTTCAACAGCCATGATGAAATTTCGTCAAGTCCAGTTGACTTTTTTCGCTTCAACATCCTCAAATGTTTCGATACGGTTTCTTCAGATACTGTGCGAAAACGAAACACCTTACAAGATTTCAGTGCAATTTTGTGATGACATTTCCAAACATGATCACTAAGATCAATAACCCTTTTCTTGAGTTTTGATACAATTCCTGTAAAATACGAACAGAAAGCGTTCGCTATTGATTTCATAATTTTTGTTTCGGGCGAGTTCACAAAGTATGTTGATGATGATTTACTCGTTGATTTATTTAAGATTTTCTTGATTGCACTCCAAAAGGAATCTGAACTGTCCGGGTAGTCATGAAGTAACTTTTTATGGTAGCTATTTTTGGCTTTTTTGATAAGACTATTCACTTCATTTCGATTGCGTTTATATAACTGAATGTCTGCGCCTCTCTTCGTTTTTCGGGATTTTCGCAATAATCGATCTCTTATATTCATGTTACATTTTCACTTGGCATCCATCCACTCGCAAAGTTTACCCCGAATGCGTTTTTTTGATTTTTGGAGCAAATTAGTCTAAAAGACTGTTCCTTGTATAGTCCCAAGCAAAGTTTGAATCATTTGAACGATAAACAGGCTCCCAGTCACATTCATCCATTGATTTATTGAACTGGAATTTATCGAAGTTTTTAAGGTTATGTGTCGTTATTTCTTTATGCTGGACCTTTTGGTGGTTTAACTTTCTAACACACCCGATAGTATCATGGTCGCTACATGATGTCAGAATTACGGACGTACGTTTTATAGAAGATGGCTTATTTGTTAAAATAACATCAATTAAGGAAGCATTGACTTCAGTAGTACGAGTAGGTTTACTTCTTTTATAGCATTTCTCGCCTCAAAATGATTTTTTGTGCAGCACCATATATCATAAGATCACGTGATATATGTCGAAGCCCCCTTTAACATTATAAATCAGCAATAAATTTGTAACTGAATATAATTTTATAACAGTATATTAAAAGGTCAAAAATAATATAGAATAAAATGCAGAAAACGAATAAATACAAGAAGAAGAACGAGAGTGAACTGAAATTTTTTTTAGAAAAAGCTAACCACAGGTATAAAGATCCTGTTGGACGGTAAACTATTTTATTACCTGGAAGCCATTATGAAAAGTGACAGTACAGCCAAATGAGAGCTTCGGATTGGCTTAGACGCGTTTCTCAGGATACAGTCAGTATCCCGTTAAGACAAACTATGCTGTTTTTTTATAACAAAAATTGATGATTTTTCGACATTAACGTCAATTGATTTATTTTTTGAATAATTTACGTAAGATATACGACAAACTAATCCGCAAACTAATCTTTTTAAAGTAAGTTTTGAGTATAATTTACCTTCAAATTAGACCCTAAGAGCCTCTATCGTTCTATATCACTATCGCAGTACCGCAGTAAATTTCGCAAACGAACTGCTGTGTAAAACTGATAAATTAGGGCACCTCAAAAATATGTACGTCAAAATTCTGCCTTTAGACTAAATAAAATTACTATTACGACATGAATAAATATAAAAAAATCAATCTCAAAACTGCATTCTTGGTTGCATGACTAGTCTCATTGTATCAATGTTCTGACCAAATAAACACTCCTAAATAAGTTAAGTAAGTGGGTGTACATTTCGTGGGATTGTATACCTATGCAACTTAAAAAGTAACTTGAAACACTGATCTAAATAAGACACTGGATTGAGAAACCTACTGTTTCGGAAATCAAATTTTTGAAACTTTATCGTTGCCATTATTGTAGGATCTACTGATTACGTATCCGTGAACCGAAAATTATAAAAACAAAGAAGCGCTGCTAGGAGAATAAAATTACGATAGAATTAAGAAAAATCTTTTCATACTGAAAGACAAAACTTAGCTGAATCACGTCAGCTCCATTGTATTTGTTGATGTAAATGTGTGTTGTTGTTTTCTAATTTTAAAAATAATTGTAACGGGAATAATAACATTATATGTAAAATGTAAAAATATTAAAAAGTTTGTACGTTTGTGTGATCATGGCTCGCGTATGAGCCGAAAGCTTATGTAATAAAGCATGTTTTATAAAATTTTTTTTTTTTCATAATACTATCTAGTAGAAGAAGATTCAGATTTAGACAGTATAATTATCTTTCAATAAACTACCATGAAATTAAATACATAATTGAATTTTAAGAACCTTGAAAACAGTACACGAGGTTCAACCATAGTGTTTTAAGAGTACTGTAGTTACTGTAGTTATTATGCTTCAAATTCAAAACATTACATGCGCAATCTAGTGTGCCTTTTGTTGATTTTTTTAATCTAAACATTTCACTAATCTAACCTTTCGAATGATCCTGTCACAGTTAGACTGAAACATTAGGATCGTGTCTTAATTCACCATTTTGATACCTTCTCTTTAGTTCGTTCCAAAGCATCTGTCTCTCTTTGACAACACCTTTCATGAGACTGCGATTCTCCATTGCACGCCGTGATAAGTATGGGATAACCTCCTCTACAGGCCCGTACGGCACGTACTTATACGCCGAATAACCAGCTGCACCTAACGCATAGGTAACAACATCACACATACCCAACAGTTGACCAAAAAACACCATTTCATTGGATGATTTTATGTGAAGATTTTTTATTGCATCTATGGCAATTCGAATCGAATCCTGGTTGTGAGTGGCGACCATCACATTAGCTGCATTTTCTTTCACTTCTTCTAACACAATCCTGAGTATGTCATTATAGCATTCGTCTGTATCATCGTACGTGTCGTGAATAGGGTCTGAGTAGCCTATTGTTTGTGCACGCAATCTTTCTTGTTCCATATATGCTCCGCGTACTAGTTTAGCACCAAAGTGAAAGCCTTCTCGACGTGACAGTTCAATGTCTATGTTAATGTTGGTCCTAGCATCCTGGTGAGAAACAGCATACCAATCAACAAACAAAAAGAAATGGGGAAAATTATACACAACAAAAGGGGAAAGTTAATACTCAACAAAAGGGGATATATTATATCCAACAATATTATTAGAAAGAACAACTGATATTACAGGGAAACGTTCTTGTGGGGGTAAAAGGGGAGACCGTAAACGTTTTTAAGTTTCTGATCATGTTATTTCATGCATGAACACCCTCTATTGCAGGTCATACTACATTCATTACCTTTTCAATTTCCAATATTTCTTTTCTACTTCCCTTCATAAAAATCATAGGCGAGGTTTACATTATTCAATTTAATAACTTTTTCCAAAATGTCGGTGTAAATGCCGTGTTTTGGTGTAGTATGTATTGCGATCAATTTTTCGTTCAATTAATTCATTAGTGTAAACACCGTTATAGATCCTATTCTGGAAGTGGTTTTGGTGCTATCACTTCATCTTGGTCTTACCTTTAAATAACATTGATATGTATTGAACACAATCGGTCTATCCCTGTTAAAGGCGCGCATTGCCTCCAAAGTAACTCTTGTAATGGCTGGTTGAAAATATGTTTGTTCCGCATCAACCATCAAACGCACATTCTTCCCCTTTGCTCTCTAAAATAAAATACTATTATATATTGTTTATATACCTTTATATAAATAACGTTAGCTTAACCAAACCATTGTTTTCAATGTTTGCCAAATATTAAGCATGGCAAAAGAACACCTTCGAAAAATCTTTCTCTGAGGTATAGAATTTCTTTGTTAATGATGTAAACGTCCTTATTATTCAATGTTGAAAACGAGCAGCTCCGAGGTTATATTATGAACAGGCGTATTCAACATTATCAAGCTAATAATGTTTCTATTTACAAAAATCCAATTGTTCCAATGGAACTTTCTGGAAGTGAAATTACACAAAATTAGGTTACACATGACTACGCTATTACAGTGTTTAAACAGAAATTTAGGAAAGGTCTATTGAACTATCGGGTGTGTTCAGTACCTGTAGGAAATGTTTTGTTTTTACCTCAGCTATTGTTAATAATCTGTTAGTCATGTTTTCAATTTCATTCAGTTCAGTAGAATTTAATACAGATATAACAGTTTCTCTTGCATTGCCCTGAAACAAAAGAAAAGAATGTGAAAAAATTTGAGAAAATAGAGGGAAAATAGAGGGAGGGGAAACAGACACCGCTGGGTGTTGCAGAATAACAGATATCTTATGTAAATGTTTTTAATCTTATATATAATAGCGAGTTGTGCATACCACTTTTATTTTAGAGAGTGATACATTTAGAAAAATTTCACGGTCATTTTCTCACGAGGGGCGCGTAAAACCACGCTGCTGCGACAAGCGTTTTTTCGGTATTTTCATTTGCGTATTAGTAATGGTCCAACTCCATCTTACGGGTTTTTTCATGTCGAAGGGTGTTGTACGTGAGAGAAGACGATGAAAGGTCTCCACGGAGGAGGATGCAATGCAATGGTTTTTCGTTTGAAATATTCTCAACGATCATTTTTGTTTGGTGAAAAAGAAGAGAGAAGAAGTGTATTTGTTGTTTGTTTTTATTTCAAAAGCGAAGAATAGTATTGTTGTGGAGAAAGTATTAGTATGTTTACTACCAGTGGTATGATGCAGAATAGAAACGAGGGTTTTTAAAACGTAAACAAATCTGATTTTGTTTTCGTAAAGATTGTTTTGCAAGACGAACGAAGAAATGAAACGAAGGATATTGTATTATTATTAACCGCGAATTAACGAGTGGAAGAAAGTAAGGTTTATAATAGCAGAAACGTGTACTGTACTGGAAAGTGAAGAACATCTTACTTATTTATGTTACAGTTATTAAATGGTTGCACAGAAGAACTTGTCAAATGGTAGCAAATGGTTTTTAATTTATTTCTTTTTGGCGGGATTGATCGTTTTGTAAAGATGGAATTAACGAGTGGAAGTGCATATACATAAAAAAGTGAATGGAAACAGGTAAACGTTTGCTGGAAAGCGAAGAAACTGAATTGAATTGAAGGATTGTTAACGAAGTGGCATTAATTTTTTTACTTAAAAATGGTTGCGCCGTTGCGATTGGTTTCATGTCAACCATGTGGGATTATCAACATTATCAGCATGTTTTGGAAGAGCTAAACTATTATTTCGGAGGGGTTTCTTTGCATGTGAAGCAGTAAATGGTTTTGTGTTACGCTGAGATATTATTGCTGATGTTGTTGTTGTTATATTTCAAGGGAATTTTTGTGGCTGTTTTCAAGAAAGTTAAAGCCCCCCCATAATGATGATTGAATATCTAACACCCCCTCTCCCCCTACACCCCACAGCACCAGCTGGAATTATAGTTTTTCATACTGTACTACACATCCTAGGGTTATTTCATCTTTCCTTTTATTTAAGCTATGTTTTTATTGCTATTATATATAATGTTGTTTGTTTTGTTAGTGGGGAAGGATGTAGTAGGAGGGAGACCACTCAATGTCTTTACATTTTAATCTTCACAATGATCACATCTACCAATTCTATGATGATTCTCTAAGTCATTCCTGTATCTATATCATATCTCTAATAATTTAGAACTGTTTTTTTCTTTGTTTCTTTGTTTGTTTTATTTGGTCAGTGGGTGGGGAGGGAGAGTGTGCAATGTGTGATTTCTTTCAAAGTTGAACTTTTGCTGCATCATGTACGTTTTAGGGGAACATACTGATTATTGTTACTGGCTTTATGTATGTCATTTTGGAATCCGCAGCCTGAATTTAAGCCATGGTTCTTATCTTGATCGTATAGTGGGAAAGTTTCGGCACATGATATTTATTTATCAGTGCTATTTTACATTCTGCAACCATTTGTTCTGTTTCTGATGATCATGTACTTGCTTCTGTTATATACGATTTCTTTCTTTTAATATTAGAAAATTTAGTATAAATAAAAATAATGACGAAGAAGAATGAATTTCCCAATCATGGTTTTAAATCATGGTACAAGCGTTTGGAAGAAATCATTTAATGAATTCATTAAAACAATATATTATTGCCATATTTATGTTGAAACTTTGGAGCGAGATGGTGTGGTTTCAATGATGATTGATTATCCCTGTCCTCTACCCCTACCCACACCACTTACTATACCAAGAGAATTATAAACCACAATTATTGACCACAACACATCCCAAGCTTTTTCAGATTTTCTTTTGTCCTTCAAGCAATGATTTTATTGCTATTATTTCTTAAAGTATATGCTGCTGATTTGTTGTTTGTTTTTTCTTTTTTTTAGCGTGGGATTAAGATCATTCCATTTTGCTGTATCTATATCTTATCATATTTCTTTCAATTTATCACTGTTTGTGTTTTTGTTTGTTGACTTTACATATGTCGTTTAGGAATCCCCAGGCTGAATTTAAGCTATGGTGCTTATCTTGGTTCTATAGTGGAAATGACAGGGCGTGTGATAATTAGTGACTTAGTGATATTTTACATTCTAAGAGATTTTTTTCTGTTTCTGATGATCATGTATTAGCTTCTGTTCTATATGATATCTTTCTATTTAGATTTAGAAAATTTAATAAAATGGAATATATGACCAAGGAGAATGAATGTGCCAATCATGGTTTAACATCATGGTACAAGCGATTTTGATAAATCATTTAATGAATTCATGGTGGAAAGACCCTTCGTTTGAATCCTGAGCAGGTATAATTTTTTTATGATTCACATTTGATTCAGGTATCCTGTGCAAAGACAATTTTACGGTTTCACTCAATAGTTGGAAAATGTAACAGAAACATATTTAGGTTGCATTTTTATATTTCTTATCAAGATTCTTGGGAGTGGAACCGTAAAATGTTTTTACACGGGATACTAGTCTTCTTATACTAATACTAAATCTTGCTTTTTTCTTACCTAACTTTGAAAGAAAGAACTTTAGGAAAAATATCTCGGGAAGTTCGTCAATGGATGTTTATTTTTTCCGTATTAGTATAGGGAGAATCTCCCATTAGGAGAATCTCTAGCTCCATCTTACGGGGTTTTATTAGTTCGTGGAGTTTTTGTACCTTAAGGAAGACATCATAAAGCCGCACGGAGGAGAAGGCAATGCAATGGTTTTTGCATTCGAAAGTTCATCAAATTTTTTAAACGTTCATTTCTTTAAACGAAAAATGAAGACGATGTGTGTAAAAGTATTTGTTTTTGTTTTTATTTTTTTATCCAACGCTTTAAGTTTAGTAATAAAGAATAACAACATTGATCGGTGTCAGTAACTATTCTATCCGAGAGATAATCGATGTAGACCTGTTATGTGTTCGTATTATCAGTTCATCATTTTCTACCGATGTGTATTTTTTAATGTGTTTGAATGTAGCTTTTTCGTATCAGTTACTTTTGACTACTATGCCGAAATGTGTAGCTAGCAGTTTATTTGGTATTATTAAGGTTCGCCTTTAGGGAAACGAAGGTATCAAGATCATTATTATATTGTTTTGATAGTGTTTGATTGATATCTTTTTGTTTTAGATTAGAAAATTGAATAGTATAGATGAATGTTATACAAGAAGGAATGTGTAAATCATGGTTATATACATATTTACATGGTTTTTGTATCATGATGCACAAGTGGAGTTTTGGGTTTTGACTTTCCACAATTCATAGCAGAATAAAGATTTGAAAGATTAAAACGTCTCAGAAGGTATTGTTTTTATTAGATAATAGGAAAATTTGAAAGCATTTTCTTATATGTCAGAAGTTTTATTGTGGTTAGGTAGGAGTATACATTGGTTAGGTAGGAGTATACGTTGTATTGTCTCTTTTCTAAATCTCTGAACATTGGAATTTTTAGCTTTTAGTTTAACTGTACAACTTTAGAAATCTCTAAATAGGCCAAATAGCACTGAAAAATAGGGATAATAGCATTCTTTGAATAATCGATCCAAAATATTTGTGTTAAATATGATATAATTCCAACATGGAGAAACACAACAATTTTTGTATATACACAGATTTATCATGGCAGTATTGCGTGTAAAAACAATTTATGGAGAAAAACTGTAAAATGTTTTTACACGCTACACTAGTCATTATATTAATTAGATATCGTACCTACGGCGATAAATGAAGTTTTCAGACGCCAGTCGACGAGAACAAGAACCAATCGTTATATGGATGTAAGTTTGTGGACTTAAAACTCTGGGTTACTTCTTCCTAACTTACTATAAACATTAAATACTAGACCGCTTACCTGAATTTTCGACTTTGCACAAAATAATTTGGCAAGTTGAAGCTGTGGTGTTAAGAAGTTGTGCCATTCAAAGAGATTTATACTCCTTAAAAATGCAAACAAACTGAAATTATGATGTGAAGTGAACTTTACCAAAAAAAAGTGAGAAAAAAGAAATTATATGGTATCACTGTCTTTTTTAGGAAAGTGTGTGGATCATTCATCATAACTGATCACAGTCGCCTTTCCAGTCATGGAACAAAACCAAAAAACTGAACTGCACTTTAGGTAAAGAACTGAAGTTCTTACAGAAATATCAGAAGCTATACGCTTAAATATGACATAAAAAGGGCATAATACTGACGCCAGGATTTTGTTTCAATGATCATAATTTGTTCGCAACGCAAGTAAATGTACAAGTTCGTGTTCCGTTTTTTATAGGTTTTAGATTAGTGTATTCCAAATGTCACACTTTTTCTGACTAAAAAACAATAAAACAAATCGAGAGAGTAAGTAAGTCATTGGTGATTAAAGGTAAAAATAGCAGAAAACTGGTTCAAGTAAAGAATGTATTTAATGTTATCTTTGAACTGAAATCAAATCATTCTGAAGACAGTGATTCATAAAAAAGGGAATTTCATTTACCCATTCTTTGACCAATCAATAATTTTGAACACTCCTCGAGCATCTTCTTCTGACATATCCACCTTTATAAAATATTAACATTTATTAAAAATAAAGTCAATATACGCCATATCAAAATCAGAAGCAAAAGGCAGTCCGCTACATAAAACCTCGACCAAAGCTCCCCATGACAAGATCAGGCTACAAACTATTTATCCAAAACCAATAAAATAAGATGTAAAGAATTAATGTGATTGTAATTATAAAAAAATCATTTTACCCCAAGATTAGCCAAACCCTTAACAAATGCATCTTCAGGAATGTGACGTTCACGTAAGATATTATTTTTTGTTGCAAGTTGATCGAAGTAATATTGTGTCCGATTTAAAATTTGTGATAATCGCAGCTACAAAATAAAAGCCAGTAAATTTGCACCAAGTCCTTAAACATATCAAAACCAATCAAAACAAATTCATATACTGTTATTTTAAAGAAATAAGTTTTTTGATTTTGGAATTTTTATTAAATTGCAATTTATTATAAATTCCACAAAGGTTTCTTTCGAAAACATTTCGTTCTGTAGTACTTAAAGTTCCATGCTGTTTCTGTTTGATCTTTAGCAAAATTCATAAATAGCATGAAACTTAAAATTATAATTCAAGGATTTGTGTTTTCTTCTGATTCCTACTGATTCAAATATTTTGACTCTGGCTTCACATTGAGCGGCAACAACGAATAGAAAGACAAAAAAAACATAATGAATACCTTTTTTACCCTTCTTACGCCGACCAAAATTTAATGGAGGTCCCTTTAATGCAGTCTTTTGGCATTATTTTTGAAGTCCCCCGGTCAAACTCTTACAGACAAACATCTAAAGTTTGCCTTTTACATCATTAAAATAACCACCATTAAACACCATCATAAAAAGAACCAATAAATTAATTGAAAAATGACGTACCAGTAATGACGGTCTTCCAAGAGCGGTCATTTTAATTGCTGCAAATCCATTTTTTGCAGTGTTCCCAGTAGTATCTATACAATCTAGAAATGCTTCCATATTTTTATCACATTTTTGTTCATCCTCATAACAATAAGTTCGGGCACTAATAACCTTGTCTCTGCGGTCTGTAAATTCTTTACGTTTGTAGAAGCGATACTTGATATCAGCTAGATCCACTACACTGTTGTCATCTATGTAAGATATAACATTAAAAATATAGTTTTAATGAGCAAAATAAAAGTACTGAATTTCTTCACTTAATTGACTTTAACTAAGTGGGAAAAGATGTCAATTAGACCTATCATCAGAGAGAAAAAACATATTTTTTAGGTGTTGTGACAAAGGGTGTCGTTAATTACATTTTGTGGCAAGCTCTTAAACTTAATGTTCAAAATAACATAGTGACTGAGGGTTGAACAGAACTAAATTATGGTTTCAATTGAAATTGAATCTAAGATGGGGTATTAAGACATCCGCTATGAATTTAAACAGTGCATTGTGATACCATAGAACAATACAAATTACCTTCAATATCTTCATCTGTTGTCCTTAAAAAGAAATCATACAGATGCCCAGCTTAAAATGGTTTTCTATAATTCTTAGGGGGGGGGAATTAATTTAATTTTAGTGTAAATTTCTTTTTGAGAATATTTTTATTGCCTCAATGTGTCGTCATTTAGGTAAATACTTTGCTTCTATGAAGTTTTAAACATATCTGGGCAGTGGTATTATTACTTTTCTGCTCAGTCATTACTGACAACAAGTAATTTATATAGTTACATATATTTATTCTATAATACTTTATATACTTACATATTAAAATTATGGTGTGAACTAACAAGTGTATTCAGCAGGTAACCACCTTAAGATAGTATTACTATAAGGGGTGATTTCCTGACCCAGTGTAAGATATACTTCTTGTATAGCACTTGTATTGCTTGTATTTAGGTTGTATACAATCTTTTAAATAAATGATAAGTAAATTGTACGGTGGCTTATTGTTTTTCAATAGTCATAAATTCCTATGAATTCATAGGCAAGTTTTCCTAAACAGAGAGCTCTATGAACTCATAGACAAGTTTAGGACGTCACAGGGTAACTGGAGTCTGGCACTTGTGGTTTGTTTACAAAGTTAGTGTAAACAAGGTATGTTTTTAATGTTCTCATTACCATCCTGCACAAATTTTCTTCTATTACATCACCATTGTACGTGCGTCACAGAATTTATTTAAAGATATTTTTATGACTTCCTAAACGAGTTTGATGAATTCATAGAAATTTCTGTCACATCCAAAGTCTGTTTTATGAATTCATAGAAATTTCTTTGACGTCCAAAGTCTGTTTTATGAATTCATAGAAATTTCTATGACTTCCTAAGCGATTTCTATGAATTCGTAGAAATTTCTGTGATGCCTCTAATTGTTTATGAATTCATAGGAATTTATGACTGTTGAAAACAAAATTATGGCAGAAATAAGCCACCGTGGAATTGAAGAAAGAAAATTGAATTGAATATATCTTTAATGAAATGTTAGAAGGCAAACTATTGAGCATGGAGCAGATTATGTATTGATAATCTTATTTTGGCGTTATTCCGTTAATTCTCAATATGTGATGTAAGCTGTTATTAGAAAATATTTTTTATAGAAACAGTACCATGTGACCTGCTGGATGGAATTCAACACTTTTGGCCTGCGTCACATATATCTCTACATTGAATAGCATTCAACTGATACTATCATGGTAAAAATAATCAAAGTTTTTTTCTACTTATAATCACGCAAGTTTTTTCCAGGTTTTGCAACCATGCAGAAAGCGTTCTGCCTATTAAGGCTCTAGTATAATTATCTGAATAGTATAATAAGATTAAAACACATACAAATCACATAACCCAGTATACAATGGAAATCATTTTAAGGAATTCTGATCAGTAAATCTATTTTGTCCACACAAAGTTTAGGTACTTTAGTGAGAGTAACATTCTTTATAAGTATTAATGTAATAAAAAGACCAGATACTTGTTTTTGTTAAAGTTTTAGCTTTAAAACATTTGCAATTCAATCGAATTGAATGTTTAATATAATATCTAAAAAATTAAAATTTCAATAATGTTATACAATAGATTTTGGAATTTTCTTGAATATAATAATAAGAAACTTTCTGTTGTTTGTTTACATCTTTGTTATAAAATGAATAATCAATATATAACAGAGAAATAGTGATACTTTCCACATCATTGTGATGATCTTTGAAAGTTAATTATTTTACGCAGACACATAAAGTTTCTTTCGGCCTGTACTGTAATTTCTGTATCTAGTGCAGTGTGCTTAGCCTATGTGCACAATATCAACAACTTTCATCCCGGCTCCTGTCCACTGAAATGTCCACATTAATAAGACGCCCATTTAGACGTTTCTCCTGGCAATATGAGTAACGATATGGCTCCCAAAATATTTTAAACTTATATAATACCTAGATAAAATATCATCTTTAGGAATGTCTGCTTCAACTGCATAATCCAAGATTGCACCAACACCATATTTTTGCATGAGCTCCAATTTCTCTTTAATGTCATCTTGTGTTTCACCAGCAACAAAATGTCCATAGAAAGAATTTTTCATCACAAAATCGAATCCTCTTTTTCCTAACATTTTCCGGGAAAGGCTGATAAGCTACGAAGATAAATAAATTAGTGCAAAGAGTATGCCATTATACTAATAAACACGATAAGGAGGCACAAACTAGCTATTTCGCTTACCTTTCTATTTTGAGTGACTAGAAAATCAAATGAACACAGCTTATACACTGCCAATGCTCGTATGATTTCAAAGCTATTCTTCGCTTTAAAAGCTCTCTTAAAGTTTGTAAAGTCAATTGAACTGTTATCACTTTTCGTGGTTGTTGCCACTGTTTTTCCATCTTCAAAATTTTGTGCTTGGAATGAATATGTTCTGCTTGTTTGGTTAATGAGTAGCAGAGGAGGTGATGTATATTTATAAGAAATTGATTTAATTCGATTGTTAATTTTCAGAAAAGACACTAAACTTGTTGTGGTAAAATTCCTCAGCTTTTCTCCGCCAGCGTAAATAATTCTACTCGCCATTTGTTTAACCAACTTTCAGTTTCTTACCCTCGAATGGATGAATTTTATCATATTTTATTATTTAACGCAATAACTCTGACTCGATTACCTATGTTGCGCGTGCGTTCGTGTTCTTTTGTTGTATCATGTATCATGTTTCATTTTCTCTATCATGTATGAGTTAGACGTTTCTTACTTCTTAGACAGGGAGAATTTAAGAAAAAACTGGCGGAAAAAGTAACCGAATTTTTTTCACTTGATACGAACTCCATGTATGGTCAGGTTGTATTTTCCACCTGGGTCAAAAATACTTTGATTCTTGTTGTCACGTGATAATGACGTAACTGATTTACGGTCAGCAAAAATTAAAATTCTTCAAAATCCAAACTTTTTTTTACAGTTTAAAAGGAAGAAAACATATAAGAACAGGCGCAGATACAAGGTCAAGCTTGTCCATTAGACATAATTGATTTTCGGGAATAGTTGCTTTCAGAAAAGTTCCGAATACAAATTTGTACAAGAAATTTATCTGGTAAAATAAGCTTTAGGGTCAACATGGTCGCGCGAAAAAATATTATGATTATCATAATTTGTGATTTACGAAAATTTTTATGATAATCATAATATTTTCGCCATTCGAGCCAGTAATGAAATATCACCGGCAACGACAACAACAATCCACGCATGTTCCGTTTTGACATTTGGAAATCGTAAACGGCAGGTTTATTCGTCTCCATCTTTAAAAAGGTATCCTGATCTAACCAAAATTCAGCGTAGCATTGAGAATTCAATTCAAAGGGGAGCGAATCTTGCTAGCTAGATTCCATCATCATGGGTGACTCATCGGTGAAAAAGGCAGACGGTATGTAATCATTATTTTTGGTGGTTATTACTGTCCCCTCGTTCGTTTTTTTTCTTGTTTGTTTTTATTTAGTTTAGCTAGCTAGCTATTCTCGCGTCCGGCCTGTCACGTGATAAGTTACGTAATTCATGTCTACCATATTGAAATGAGGGAAAACAAATTTATCGTTCGCGCATGTTTCTTCCCATTCCATCGATGTTTATTAGGAAGACAAGGTTATTAAAAGATTATCTTATTGGGAAACATGAGTAAAACTTTATATTCTTACGCAGAAAGTTTGGACAGTGAATCTTCTAGAAGATACAAAGAAAAACTCTGTTTGATAGGTAGATAATTTTATATATTATGCTAGCTAGGATGTGTTAAAGTTAGCTTGTGTTAAAGTGTGTATTAATTTATTTTTAGGTATTGAAAAATGCCCATATAAGTTACCAGAGGATGAGTGGAAAGATCAGATAGAAGAATGGCCATCATTGGAATACCACGATTTGTACCATTATCTGATAAAAACTCCAAGTAAGTAACTATAATATTGTCTAATATAACAGAACCTATACTATAGGTTGTCCTGTTGGGTTGAATCAGCCATTTAGGCTATAATAGCAATCCATAAACATCACTGAATTTATGCTGTATTAACTGAATATTTATTTTTTAGGAATTTATAGTCCAGAAGCCATGGAGAACTACAAATCATTAGAAGCCTACAAATATTTTGTGTCTGGTTGGGTGCAAACAGTAAAACACATTTGGAGAAATAACATCTTTATTGCAAAGTGTGAAGTTAGACCCTCGTATCGGTTATCTGATGACTTTCATGTACCCTGGGTTGCACTATCTGCTGCTGGAAGTGTTGTTGCTGGACATTGTACTTGCATGGCAGGGTATAAATATTTTCATTAAATTTTTTGTTTTAATTATATTAACTTCGAACAATTTGGCCCTGACAAAATTTCGGGTATATAGTTGTGTAATGTATCACTAATATATAACCACAAAAACTAACATATATAATATCTATGTTCTATTTTAACTTTTAGGTTGGGTGAAACTTGCTCACATGTTGCTTCAGTGCTCTACAAAATTGAAAAAGCAGTACGAAGTGGTATCACTGAAAAAGTTTGCACAGATCTACCATGCACTTGGAACCAAAATTATACAAAAAATGTTTCAGCTGCGAAGGTTGAACATATCAAGTTTTACACCGATGAGGCAAAGTCCAAATTGGTATCACAAATAAAGTCAACGGAGATCATACCGACTTATTCCCAAAAAGAAAATTTCTTGAAAAGAATTTCTGAGAGTAAAGCTAATGTTGTTGGCCTTTCATTATTTGGCAATTTCCAAGAAAGCTTTGTCTCGACACAAACAGTTCAGCAGGTGAAGCTCCCACCTTCTCTAAGAGATTTATACAGAAAAGAACTTTGTAATGCTTCAGCTGACGTATTGAAAGCAGAGTGTCAGAAGATTTTGGAATCATTTTCTGTTGATTCTGAACAACTGGTATATGTGGAGGAGTCAACACGTAATCAGAATAAAAGTGCTACCTGGTATGACCAAAGAATTGGCCGAATTACAGGTTCCATTGCTCACCAAGCCTTATCTACACCACCATCACAGTCATTGATAAGAAGAATTTGTCAAAGTCAATGTCACACCATCAACAGTCCTGCTTTAAAATGGGGTCGAGATCATGAAGCCGAAGCACTGAAATGCTATGTATCTGCTATGTCAACTGACATACCCGAGTCTAAAAAAAACTGATTGGTAACCTGGAAAAGCATGATAATTTTGAGTGCCTTGATATTGGATTGGTTATAGACAAAGAGTATCAATGTCTAGGAGCTTCTCCAGATGCTGTTTTTCACTGTACGTGTTGTGGTTATGGTGTTGTGGAAATCAAATGCCCCTACTCTCTCAGAGAATCCTCACTGTCACAGGTCATTAAACAAGATAGCAGCAATTTTTATATTGAATTACAAAACGACAGTTACAATTTAAAGAGAAGCCATGCTTATTTTACTCAGGTGCAAATGGAAATGAGAGCAACAGAAACAAAAATTTGCTATTTTGTCGTATGGACACCTTCTGAAGTTTTAATTTTAAAGATTGTAGAAGATAAACAATTTCAGGAGGAACTTTGCATCAAGCTTTTTGATAATTGGAAAAATTACATTCTGCCAGAGCTGGTTACGAGGAAGTTGCAGCAACCCAGTGGAAAAGAAAATAACGCTATGAACCAAGTGGACTTAGATTCTCTTAAAAAAACTTATTGTCGGTGTAAGACCACTGTAGCTGAAGGCGATATGGTTGGTTGTGATATGTGCGATGAGTGGTTCCACCCTTCTTGTGTAAAATTGACTAAATTACCAACCTCAAAGGTATGGTATTGTCCAGACTGCAGAAAATCGAAAAGGCAGAAGCTGGACAATTAAGAATATTATTGTGCTACTATATAATATAATACAAGGTTATATATAAAAACACATACCAGTTCACTTTTGTAAATACGTTTGAGCAGTCAATATACACTTATTAACTTTCCTTAAACACTATACTTTCCCCTAGATTTACCAATGCAGCACACACAGTCACAATTTTATCGCAATTTATTAAGGTATTTGCCAGTTGTTCGTCTCTGATGCTTTTCACTGATCTAATCGGCATTATTCCTTTTAAAATCGTGTATCGGTTTTTTATTAACCCAATCACCCTTTCGATGTGGATTCTCACTGATGCAATTTTTCTTGTGCTTTCAATTTCATGTGCAGGCAGTTGTTTTTTGCCTCTAGTAAAAGCTGGAATGATCAATTCACTACCTGAATTCAATGCAAAGTCTTCTTGAAGGGTGAAACCCCTGTCAGCCAAAATTTGATCACCAGGCATGTGATAACGAGTGGTTGTAAATTCTGATTCCCTAACAATTTGAATATCTGAAGCTCTTCCTCCCCAGCATTGCGAGACAAAATTAACTGCTCCAAGTGGACTGCATGATATGAAGACTTTGATAGTCGTATGTTTCTTGTACTGGCTATAACATTGTGCTCTGGCTAGCAAATTCCTTGGTGATTCAATGAAAATTTCAAAGCAATCTATTATGCTTGTTAACCTTGGAAATTTTAACTTGAAAACAGGTGGGATGATACTAAATATTTGATCTCGGTCTGCCATTCTAATCAAGAATTTCAAGCATGGGTATAAAATGTCAATCCATTTCCAAAAATAATCATTGACTGTTGATTTTCCTATGCCAGAGATATGCGCCAATAACTCAAAAGTCAAATTGTGTCAAAGTTTTACCAATGTCAAAATGATTTGATCTTCACGACAGAGTGCAAAATTTGGATCTTCCAAACAAAAATCCTTTACATAATCAATCAAATTGTTTAGCACATTATTGTTAAGTCCAGTTAACATGTGGCATTTTCCAACAGCATCCTTGATTGATTGGTGATGAAAAGGCATCTGACTTTTTAGTGATTTCACTTCCTCTCTCAGTAGATTTCGCTCATTACGTAGACTAGCAGTCTCCAAACAAAATCCCTCTCGTTCAGTCACCGAAACTGGACTACTAAAATCAAATGAAGTTGATGGTTCAGGAATTTCTGGTGATTCTATGGTAACTCCTTCAGGTGATTGAGATGATTCCTGAGGCATAAGTCGTCTTTTTGCTAAAGATAATAACATAAGGGATTGAATATAGAGAAAGCATACTATTAGCCCTCCTGGAGAGCTTTAAGCTAATTACAGCTGTACTTACATTTACTGATAACATTAACAGAAGCAGTTGAGGAAGACCTTCTCATCCTACGATTAGCTCGAGATGGAGTGACCTGTTTCTTGGATGCTGTGGAACGTTCAGGAAAAATGGATGGCACGTAATCTGGGTCCTTTTCAAAATTGTTTTTTTCCCTATAAATAAAAAAGAAGTTCAAATCAATCAGCTAGATGTAATGTAAGAATTTTAAGAATTATTATACATATCATTGCACAACACTTAGCTAGCTAACCTGTCACAAAATGTTCAGAACAAACATAATGATATCTCGTTTTTGGTGACCAAGTTTTATCCAACACTTTCCCATCTTCATCAATTTCTGCTCGACCTATTGCCTATTTTGCCTTATCCATTGGAAGAATATAAAAGTTAACATCTGGTCTTGATTTAGCATTATTAGAACAATTTTTTACACAGCAACTACGTGGCATATCTCTAACTACAGCTAAAAACCACTGAAACCACAACAAAGGACGCGCTTGTTTTCCCTCATTTCAAAATGGTAGCTTTCCCGCACCGAGAAATGACGTAGCACCGGACGCGAGAATAATGCTTTGTTGTTCTTTATTTTTGTTCCTTATTATGTTCTCTGCAGGTGGTCACATGTTACTAACACTGCTATTATGCGACCCTCCTTAGCAGTACAGCAATGCCTACTATCATGTATAGCTATATATATACTCTTATTTGATCTTAGTTTATTTATTGGTAGCTGCTAGAGCTAACTAAGTATATACCTAAAATGTGAGTCTTATGATGCTGATTGAATGATTACGTATATAATTAGTAAAACTTATTTCTAAGCACGGTTTGTATATAAAGGTAGCTATAAAGCTAGCTAACTAACTTGCTAATAATAAATGTGTTGTTGCAAATATTGATACACACACCCCTACTAAGTTGATATATATATAATGTATTTTCGAGATGATATTTTCTAGACTAGAATATTATATACTAGCTACAGTGTACGCTTGATAAGTAAAAACTGTACTGGTCCAGCGTAGGTAGGGTTTCCCTGCTTCTTATGATGAAATGGTAAGAGGTTTGGTATGGCAGAGACAGAGTAGAATGTTTCCACTTATTGAGCTCACTATAATTGTTTTCAAATTACACTATGTAGACAGCGACGTATTATTTACAAATTTCATTGCCCTTTTCTTGATAATTCCTGAATACTTCAACATGAAATATTAATGATCAAATCGATTATATAGATGTAATTATGTACATACAGTGTGTTTCAAAATGATGACAACGGAAATTTTAAAGTTGTTTTTCTCAGTAAGTATATCGAATTTTGAAATAATTTTTACATCAATGGAAAGCCCTTTTCGAGATCTTTCGCCAAGTATATTTTTGTGAGAAATGAAAAAGGGGTTTTCGAGAAAACAAGGAAAATGTCTTGGAAAAATGTCATTAAATTTTTAATGGTCGATTAACACGTCGTTTAATTACATCGTGCTTATTGTTTCAGAGCTCTAAATCCATAGAAATTTTATTTTTGCGCTGAGACTCCCAAATTGATATTAAAAAATAACATTTTTTGCGAAAATTGCGTAGTTTCTTAGTAAGGCTATGAAGAAACGTGAACATTATTTTGTAACATAAACATAACATGCCACATCTAACTGTTGAGCAACGCACATTTTTAGTGCAACGTTATCTTGAAACAAAGAATTGCAACGTTGTGTTAGCTGAATTTGCTCGTCAGTTTCCAGGACGAAATGTACCGAGAAAGTCAACAATTACAAGAAATGTGCAAAAGTTTCTAAGACATGGCACTACCAAAAATCTTCACAAAGATAAAAGTGGGAGGAGAAGATCAGTGAGAACACCGCAAAATATCCAAGCAGTAAGAGCGGAACTCCAAAACAACAATCAAACAACTTGTCGCCGAAATAATCTGGCTTTGTCTGCTTCAGGTTTCAATCGTATCACACGCCTGGATCTACGTTTTCATCCATTCAAAACGCACAAACGTCACACTCTCTTACAAACAGATTATCCTCGACGTTTCAGATATGCACAATGGTTCTTAAATTCCTGTCAGAATAACCGCTTTTTGGCAAACCTTGTGGTTGGTGACGAGGCGGCTTTTGGCATGGACGGAAAAGTTTCGAGCCAGAATGTTCGTGTGTATGCTGCTAAAGGTCAAGCTCCTCGGGACGCAAATTTCGATGTAAATTTCAGTCGGGCAAAATTGCATGTGTGGGCAGGAATTTGCGGAAACGGAACTTTATTGGGTCCTTATTTCTTCGACAGGAATGTAAACGGCAGAACCTACCTGAATATGCTGAATACAAATGTCTTTCCGCAACTTCAAAGGAAATATAACGTTCCATTGCAACACCAGCAAAATTTGCTATGGTGGATCCAAGATGGAGCAACGGCGCACAGAGTTCGGCAAGTAAGAAATCGCCTAAGGGAAGTATTTGGTCCTAGGGTAATTGCGATGGGACACAATGTTGAGTGGCCAGCAAGATCACCAGATCTCACACCGTGTGATTTTTTTTTATGGGGCTGGCTTAAACAAAAGGTTTTTGTTACGCCTCCGCAAGATCTTGCAACGTTAAGATTAAGAATTGTAAATGAGGCAAGAAGTTTAACTCCTCAATCAATAGTCAATGCAGTCAGGGCCATGGAAACCCGCGCCAGAGAATGTATCGCCAATGGAGGTCGACACGTTGAAGGAAACTAACGTCAGTTTTATTGAATTTCGTCGTTTTGATGACTTTTGAAAATGTTGTATTGCTTTTAGTAAAAGAATGTTCTAACCACTGACAAATGCTTGCATCATTTTTCTTCCATGAAATAAATATTTTCTCGTGAACACACAGCTTTAACTTAAATTACTTTCTAAATCAACGTCATTGTTTGAATAACTTGTTTCTTTTCATTCACGTCTTAATCGACCATTAAAAATTTAATGACATTTTTCCAAGACATTTTCCTTGTTTTCTCGAAAACCTCTTTTTCATTTCTCACAAAAATATACTTGGCGAAAGATCTCGAAAAGGGCTTTCCATTGATGTAAAAATTATTTCAAAATTCGATATACTTACTGAGAAAAACAACTTTAAAATTTCCGTTGCCATCATTTTGAAACACACTGTATATCTTCACAAGCAAGTGAACACTCTATATAAACAATTCAAAAAAAGTATCCATTGATTTGATTCTCAAGGGGTCATAACAATATGAAAATTATGGTTTCTTTCAATAGACATAACCACGTTTTGTTCAAGTTCATACATTTTGTTTGATTTTTAGTTGAACGATAATCTCATAAAAACATTTGAAAGTTGTCTGTTATTTAACGTTTTTAGTAGCCACCCATATTCATGCTGCAACACCAAACGTCAAATCGACATTTGGTTTTATCCCACTCACCTGAAAAAGACAAACATGTAACAGCTAATTTCAAACGACTAGGGGATCCCACAAACAAGGCATTCCTGAAGCAGGCAAATAAATTCCCTTCTCATAAATGCAGATTATTCTTTGTCACAAATTTGGGTTATCAAGATATACTTGAAGTATATAAACCTCATCAGGCAGAACACTATATTTTTTGTAAATTGAGACTTTGTAAATTTTTTCATCTTTGCTTTCTGAACCCCAATGTAGTCTAATTAAGGTTTTTGCATTTCAGAAATTGATATACATTTTGAAAAGTATATAGATGTTTCTAGCTATAAAAGGAACCATGTTTTAGATGATGCAATCATGTTTGTGTATGCTTCATTTACCTCCTAACCATACTTTAAGAAAAGCTGGTAGATTAAGAAAATATGGAGGCATCAAAATTAAAACACCATGAAAGCCATCTATTGGACATTCCTCACATACATAATTATTTCCTCTTTATGTTTACTAACTTCATTTTTGTTTACACGATTAGCTGCTCTTGAAAAGCTGAAGCTGCTAGCTCAAGGAAATAAAAGAAAGAAGAAAGCAGGAAGAATAATTGAATTGTCGAGGTTATCTAATGGCAAGCGAATTTATAGTAGACCAAGAACAATTCCTTCAAAGCTATACAAAAGTATGATTTAACAGAAGTTTCCTTGGAATATTTGAATCTATTTTTCCATCATCTTTTCTGTTATATCTGGCATATTTCAAATGAAACTTCAGCTACTATATACCGTGATTCTTGTGAATATCTAACCGATAAGCATTATTTAAAACTTGATTTAAACCATACCAAATATCTGAAAATACTTGTGGGATGGAGAATCCAAAAACAATCTTCCATTCTTCAAATATTGAAACTGAAAAACAATGGGAAAATTTAAAAATATGTCTACATAAGAGATGAATCCGTTTCTACGCATCTTGAACGGTAAAAGAAAAGTGCTTGCAAATATGCTTGTATATACGTATAATGTTATTACATCTGCAGACCTAATGAAGGCTTGTGCCCAAAAATGTGTTTTTATTTAGCCAATCTTAATCATAGGCACTTTACGCACAGATTGATATGCTATTTATTATTTTGTAAATATTTCAATGCTTGCTATTTTCTCAAGAAACCAGGCCCAACCAAACAAAAGGGAACCAAAACAGTACTGTTGATTTTGTCTCGGAATATGAGATTGGTGAAGATGGTAGGTTCTTTATGAAAGCAGATTGAACTTTTTATTTGTTTCATTTATCCGTAAGGGATAATTTGGTTTTGTCATACTGTAATATTCTTTTTAAGTGATATACTTTACCATTTGATGTTTAAAATTGATTTTACTTTTCATTGTTTCAGATTGTCATCCCAATGACGCTTTGGATCCATCTATACCTGTAACTGCTTTAGAAAATTCTCTTAATGTTTTGAGAAAGCTTAGCAATCCAACAAGCAGGAAAAGGTATAGAAGCTTCAATAGTACTTCTTGGTTTATATGTTCATTAATCATTGATATTTTGTATGTACTATTGATAATTAAAAATTAATGTTATCTTATCTATCTACAAGGAAATCATGGTTCCAACGTGTGCAATCTACTCAAGCTCAATGGAGAAAGTGGAGATCACATATCTGGGATTTGATGCAGGCTCAACAGATTGTCCACGGACTCTGTTGTAATTGTGGGGAAAGAGATGCTATTATCAAGTGCCCTGAATGCCATGATAATCATTTGTGCTATTTGTGTGATGACATAATCCATAATATGTATCCATTGCATGATAGAAGTGCATTTTTAGATGGATATTTGCAACCGTTGAGTCCATTAGAGGCTGTAAATGAGTTAGGACAAATCGAAACCAATGGTATGATGGATGTTTCTTATTACATATTTCTATGTGCTCACAAATATTTTAAACTAGAAATTATTAAAACTAATGTAAGTAATGTATAATTGCTGCATGGTCTTATAATCAAGAAGTTAAAACTTACTGTTTTGATATCTTTACATTGCATTTTTATATTTATTTCTTTTGTCCAGTTAATATTGCCTTATTTTACAAACCATTGAAAATTTAAGTTGATGCTATTCTAGCCAAAACCCCAAAATTGAAGCATCCAAATTGTGTTAGTTGTGGCAAAAATCAGTGGAGGAAGCATGTGAATTCTGAATCTTGTATAGTCATTACGCTGAAAGGTAATTGGTCTTGTTAGTTAGATTTTGCATAATAAAAGATTCTACAAAACATGCAAGGTTATATGAACATATACATCCAATATATATATCCAATATCCCAACCTGTCCTGCATTTCTACTTAAAACATGACTATGGTGGAAGTAGTCAACATAGTATTGATACAATCTTTGTTTAGAGAGACATGATTTGCTCAAATATACCTTGGTTTGCAGTGACTGTGGGAACCATTTTGATCCTTTCCAACTTGATGTATTATTACCATCAGGTTTTTGGCCTGGAAGTCTCCAAACAATCAATTATCTTATTAAACATGAAGTTTTTAGTTTATGGAGTGCTTTCAGGAATCGAATGCCTGGAAGTTCTGAACGAGCATTTCTATTGGCTCTTTGTGATATAAGTGAAGAAAGTGGGCGTGTAAGTATTTGCATTCTGATGAGAAATTGTTTCTTACATGCAAACTTTATCCATCTTGTGTTTGTAGAGTATGAAATAAAATCTTGTTTGTTGAAGAGTAATCAAAAATAAATATCTATCAGTGAATGCATATCATTTTTTGTGTTTAGGTTAATCTTATTGACCATAGCAATTTTTCCTTGGCTTTTAAAGAATGGAATCATTGGATCTTTGAGAGGGACATGGTGCAAGGGAAAAACTGGCTGGATTGTCCAACTTGCGATATAAATCAACACAGCTGTCATGTAGATGGGAATTGTAAACTATACCGCTACAATTTGGGAAAGTGAGTTTTGTGTATTGAACTTTTTTGTACATTATAAATACATCAGATATATTTAGCATTACTTTTCAAGATGCTTATAAGTCCGTTTTTATTTTATTGATCATGTTATGTTTAAGGTGCTGTGGAGTGGGGAATAGACACTTGGTACTGGAAAATCCACTGGAGAAGAAACTGAACAGCTTTTTTCTTATCTCTCACGCTGTGGTAATACTACCAAACATCAAACTCCTGAAAGTAATGAAAGTTTTTGACTTCTTTCATAAAAATGAAAAATAAATACATAGAGTGATTTTAAGGTGTCAGTTTTCCATTAAAGACTTTGAACTATTTCCTATTGTTTCACACTTTGGCTCTTAGACCGCGAAGATACAATTACAGAGATGGTTTTTGCCTGGAATAAGAGAAAAATAAAAAATATTGTGGAAGAACTAAAGCAACGTTATGTCAAGGTATTTATTAAAGTGTTAAATCTTTATTTCTTTTCAGATGTGATATTTCAAATGGGTTTTTTGTTTTTGCTTTCTATTTTTCATAGAATGAACAAGATTTGAAACACATCATTATCAAGCAAAAGGAAATTGAACAAAAATATTGCATAACCGATTTTGATAAAGTACTTCCTGGATGGGTTACTGATATTAAAAATAATGCGAAAGGTAATAAAAAAATACTGTAATGTAACATTGCACCAAATTCAATTTTCTTAACTTATTGTTACCAAACATGTTTTTTGAACTTCGTTTTCCAATTTAGGTATTAATGTATCCAGCGCTCGAAAACGACTAACTGATGGAGAAAAAACCCTTTTACTTGCACGTAATTTGGATCGTCCAAGCTTCAGTGCGCTTCAAAATTTATTTTTTCCAACAACTATTAAAGGAACGGATTACTTTGGTTTGTTGGGATTTGATAGAAATGATCAGCAGAAAGAATTGGAAAGACTTGGTAATCTTGGATACCTTTCTTCTTCTCATTTAAATGTTCCGTATACGACTCTCTCTAAAGATGTTTGGCAGCCACTTTTTGAACAAAAGTTAGAAAAGTTGTTTATGAAAAAAGTTGTCTGGGGCTCTAATATAAAGAAAACTGCAGGTAACATTAATTGTCGCTTGCGCTGAAAATTTTGAATTGTGCTTGTCACATTGCTATATTTTTTAATTTTTGATGATTTCAAAGATTTATGTTTTGATCATTTTAGACACCAGTAAACGTCGATCTATCCTTCGCGGTAAACAAGCTGCTGTAAATTGCCAGTTAAAGGAAGCTCTACGAGATTACTGCAATTTAAGTGGAAGTAACTTTGAAAACACTTTTGAAAGTTGTGAAAAAGGAAATTTTCCTTGGCGTCAAAGCCCTTCACGTTTTTCAGGCTCCGGTAGGTCCTATTTTTGGGTTCCTCATTGCTGATTTTGTTAGGTAAGCGAGTTATTACCCTGGTAGTCGCAAGATTTTGTATGATTTACTAATGTCGTTATAAGGTTAAATTGAAAAGCATTACCTGTCTCTGAACATTATTTTTTCGCTGAACAATGTAAATTTTGGCAGATTTCCTTGATGTATTCTTATAAACATTTTTTTATAGCTGTGAATCGTCGCCTATGTGCGGAAGTGTACATAAGAAGACAGCGTGCATTTGAAGAAAGAGAAATTTTGAAATTGGAGATGCAAAATTGTTTGATATTCTTCTCTAATAAAATCAATGCACTCTTAACAGATTACAATGATCTTGGTAAGTGAATGACAAAAACATTAAGACAAATTAAAACGAGTGGCATAGTTAGGAATCTGTTTTTAAAGTTTTATGCTATCTATTCAAATTTCCATTCAGCTGCTACATACAGGGTATTTATAATCTGTTACAATTGGTGTACTCACTGTCCAAATTTTCGTCTTTAGCTAATTCACATGATTCAGGCCGTGAGGAGGGTGGAAAAGAAGACTTTGACATGTTTGTAAGTTTTCCTGCCGTTCACTTTTTCACAATTTTTGTAAGATGCATTACTACTCACGAAAATAATATGAGTAGAATCAAATATTTTTCAGTTTATTAATTAACAAGTATTCTGTTTTAGACCATCATAAAGAAAGGGAGACTTTCTCTAATGAGGAAAGGTCTATACTACTACACAGATCAATTAAGAAATTCTGTTGGCACTTTTAAAGGTTACATAGATCCGTCAGGTGCTCTGGGAGCGTATGTTGTATGCGAGGAAGAATTACCATGTCAAAACGTTGATGCTAATGCCTCAAGTAAGGAAAATTTAAGGATACAGTATACGTTTTGAGCATAGTTTTTTAAAATTCAAATTTTTTGCCAATTATGAATAAATATTTGCTATATTATATATCACCGAAAAGCATTTTTTATAAGCTATCGAATGATATTAATGTTATTTGAAAATTTTGTACTAGTAAAAATTTAGAAGGCTTGGAAATTTTACACCCCGTCTTCACAAAAGCAACTCCATTTACAAAACTACTTAGTTTCCAGTGCTCATTCCACTCTTGTCAGAATCACAAAAGATGTGGGTAAAAACGGTTTTTTTTTTATTTTTTGAAAAAGCCTCATTTTCAAGTTATTTCATTTTTCCTGAAAAGTGAATTTTTTCCGTCCAAACTTTAACTTTATTTACTAATAACTTGGGAATGGTTCACTTTTCGGGAAAAAAAAAAACCGTTTTTAGAAAAATCAATATGCTTGAACATGGTGGCAGTCTCCTTAGCAGAGCTTTTTTAGTTTTGTAAATGGGACTCAAAATGTAGTAGGAACCGTGCTAAAAAACGAACACTGCGAAAAAGCGTTTTAAAAGTTTTGCAAAAGATCACACCTTCAACATGATCATGATATAGATTAACACCTTGACTGGTGATCCTATTATTAACAATATTTTAAACAGATGTCCATTTAAATTACGATGTTCATTCAAACAAAAAATTAAAAAACACGAGTAAAGATGTCGGACAAGAGAGCTGTCATGATACACGAAATGGAAAATCATGGGTTAGTAGTACGCAACTTTTATTATCTCCTACATTTTTAGGAGTTGCGAAATTTATTTAACAACTTTTCAATAATTCTTTAGTTTTGATGGATCAACATTTGCTGAAAACTTGATGGAATCTGTCACGTGGAGACAAAAAAGAGGCAAGGCGAACAAGCAAATTCGGTATATTCACTACTGTATTTGGGCGAGATGTTTATATAGGAAAGAAGTTGGGCCTGAAAACACGCAATACAGTTATCCTTCCACTGTGCTTTCTTATATCAGAGAACTAGCACCAGGAGATATTGTTGGCGAAATACGAGATGACAGTTATAAGGTGGAAATGAAGGAATTTTGTGAAGCATTGGACATTCCAGTTATTATTAGATAAAATAAAAAAGCGAACTCAACTTAAAAATACATACAAAAATATCAACACAAATTGCTTTAACGTAACCCAGAAAAGTGTTTTCTTATAAGATCGCCAATATGAAAAAAAAATCATTGTCTAGTTTCGTTTGTATGGAATCCTTGCGGTTTGTATTGAGTGCCTTCAATATGTTGGAAAGCGTCTTGCTGTTTTATTCGCGTTCGCTTTTTCATTTTTCTGTGCTGTTTACGATCTTCTCTCACAGAATAATCTCCGTGGTATATCCTTTCAATATCCATATCACGCCATTGCTGCTTTGAAATTTCCTTATATTCAAGTCCAGCACTTTCGAATAATTTTATCATAGTATATTCCGTACCCGAGTTATATAAACATACTGATAAGTTTATTGACAAAGATGTTTCTGTTGGTGAAACGTACTGTTCTTTTGGACAAATAGACCACAATAAGCTGTTGAAAGCTTCATTTGCATTTTGGTTGCTAACGTTTTTGCAACCTTCCAAAAAGTGAATGTCAGCAAGTCTATTGAAAATGGGTGTCACGGCTTTTACAATGGCTTCAGTAAATGGATATTTGGGTGGCATGTACGTCTGTGAACCAGTGGCTATATCTCTCTGGTAACCACACCAACTTTTCTCACCTTTCGGACAATTTTCATGTTGTGGATTGGCTAAAGTACTTGAGTAGTGATAGAGTATTGCCCATGTTTCACTAGACATTCTGGTAGGGTTTCCCTTGTTATTGCGGATAGTGCGCCCGTAAAAATTTTGCATGGCGTCAATACGTGCAAGGGTTAGCCGCCCTTTTCCGCTTATTCCTTTGCCGTCCTCCAACTTTTTACCCTTTAATTCTTTAACCAACTTTCTTAAGTTTGTACCCATGCGTTTTGTGATGTGATTTACGCATTCTTCTTTTTTGACAAAAACCGCTGCTCCATATGGACGTTCTTTATCGATAGTTGAATACGCACTGCTATCACCATCTCCTATGAATGGGTTGTGGCGGACATTATGCTTTGCCACTGACCGATTATATAATTCTAAAACGCCTTCTGATTCCATTTTCTAAACATAAAAAATAATACAAAAACAACCACAATGACTTGCGTATTTTTGGTGATATTTTCTTTTTAAAAACCGGTCCACAACGCCTTACGTTATAACTTCAATATTTCTAAATTTAAGTTCGAGATAAAGAAACTACCTGAGGACTTCCGTCATGATTTTTAAAACAATTGATTTCATGCTTGATAAACCAATCAAGATACTCCACTGCAGATACTTCTCCATTTTCTTTTCTCTCTTTCATGGCTGTACATTGCGAACATGAACGACATTTAAATGAGATATCGATCACTTGCGAAGAAACTTCTGCAATTGCTGATACGATGCCGTTGTTTGCAGTCCACCCTCTAGAACTCCAAGAACCATCAAAACTTGTAGGAATATCAACCACAGTGTTAACCTCTGCATTAGCATCACGCGTTATTAATTTTTTTGCCCTTTCTGCGCACATTGTGAGGTTTTCTTCTCTGAGATTGAATGAAAGTTTTTCCCAAAATCTTGCATATTCTACAAAACGAGTTCTTGCTACAGGACTAGATAATCCTAGGCCACTGCAAATTTTCACAAGACCTTTACGCCCTTTACCAGCCAGGCGACATGCAAGCACACTTTGTCGGTTGATGTCAAAAGAATGCCCAGTCTTTTTTGAAGTAAAGAAACCTTCTACAATTGAACATTCCTTGTTAGTACAAGCTATTTCAAATTTTGTCGCTAATCCTGCACGGTAACACGTTACTTCCCGTAAAATCACTTCACTATGACATATTTTGCACGAGGAAGATGTTTTTAGGCAATCTTGCAATAGATCAATGTCTACAATCCAATAACACGGTGTAAGATGTTCATGCAGTTCATCATACTCTTCTTCCGAGGAAGATTCACTTGAGCTTGAACTTTGCGACTGCGTCAGTATTTTGCTGTGACTTGCTGATACAACAGAGAACGGAACAGAACTTGATGAATTTTTATTTTTATTCTTTTTATAGATTATTCTTCTTTTAACTGGTGAAGTAAAACTGGAACTTTTCTTTTTTCGTTTTTTACTTGATGCAAACGACTTATGGCGATAGCTTGACATTTCGAGAAATGAAACATTTTAAAATCGAAAAATAACTTATTTCCAAGATTTATAAATATACTGATTTTTTTTGTCGGAAAACAACAATAGTTCCCGATTTCATTGAGCAGACGAGTACAACAAATTCCGGCTTATAACCATTAGCTTGACCTTTTGAGAAAATTTCAAATTCGCAACAAATAACTTATTTGAATGACTTGAAAAAATACCGATTTTCTTGTCGGAGAGAAAGCAATAGTTCCCGATTTCATTTAAACGAGAAAAACAACTAGTGTTAAAAAACTCTGAATGTATCAAATATATTCTCAAAAGAGTAGTCAGTTTTAATTAACACATGTTTACAAAAAATGTGCGAAAGATCAAGCAAAGAAAATCACGATTAATGAATGAAAAAAACTTTTATTTGGAAATAAACAACTTTCCAGTAAAAAAATCATAAAACCAACTTTACCACTGAAAAATTCAGACTTTTTTAGGTAGATTGCTGAAAAAAAAATTTTTTTGGTTTTTTTGATGTATGGAACGTATACTGTATCCTTAACTAGTGATGACGATTTTTCAAATGAAAGTGAGGAGCTCCGTATTTCCGCTTCTCTGATTATTGGTGTTGGGAAAGAGATGTCGTCCGATTTCATTTACAAAGATTGCCTTGTTCAATCAAACGCAAGTTTAACATCTATTATCCTTCCTCCTGTCTGCTGTCAAAATCGTCTTGGTGGAATGGATGGCAGCAATGCATGTGTACTTATATCCGCTTTATTTGGCTTCGCATTTTTCCAAGGAGATAATTCAACCTTCGACTGGGATAACCCATCTCAATTATTTGAGTCGCTTCTGTCATATTTTTGCGGTGCCATTGAAGTTGGCAATTATCTATACGATAAATTTAATGTTTCCGGTCTACTGTTAGTCCAAGAAGCGTTAGATATCCTTGCTCCTCATTTTGAACTGACTGTACTTGATGAACAAAATTATGATACTAGTACAGGTCAAGCCAGTTCAATTATGACGTTCTTCCAAAATATGTCTCATGCAAATAACAACATCTTTACAATTCTGGTAGTAGGAGTAAATGCATTTTCGGTATTTTCCTTTGGTACCCGAATACTTTTAGTCGACAGTCACTGCAACGACTCATTTGGCGGCAAAATTATGTCTTTTGATGCAAATCAATCTTCAGTTGATGACATTCTTGGATCGTCAGATGTTATTGTATATGCTTGCACGCTTCAATGTCCTGACGTTTGAAGAGACATTTTATTTTATTCATCTGCGTGCTGAGCCACAGCAGATTATTAAAACGATTGGCAAGAATTTTCTTTCTGTCACTGCAATTCTTACTGACGTCACTATAACTATAATGGACATGCAATTCTAAAAATTGTAAACTGATGTGTTATTGTAAGTGTGTAAACAAATCTCAGCCTGATTAAGCTGGGTTCACACTAATGCGAATTTAAATTTCGCTTTGATTTCTTTGAAAATTAACATTGTTCCCTGAAAAATTCAAAGTGAAAATATCTAAAGCTCTTGATGCTTTTTCGCATTGATTTTCGCTTTAAAATTGTAGAAAATGCAAAATGGTTTTGAAGATTGAAGACAATTAAAGACGATTTTAAATTCGCCTTAGTGTGAACCCTGCTTAAGTCGGTCAACTCGCTTCATATAAAGGTGAGGTGAAACTTATTGGCAAAGCGAGTCAGCTTTCCACCATATGCAAAACCACGCAAATTTTAACGACTTCAGTCATTCTTGTTTTATTTTTTAAAATGTTCGTCAATTTTATTTAGACGACTAGGTAAGCTTTTCACTATTCAGTTGGATCGTTTTTTTCTTCGCAATGCATTGTCTTTTTTCCCTTTTTTTTCTTTTTTACTAAGATAAATGCATAAAGGGAACTGCCAATTACTAAATAATCTGCAACAGCAGAATAATTCAATGAAATTTTGATATCGACTATGAGGTTAGACATGTTCAAAGCTGAAGCCATAATGTGGTTGAAATTTGTTATATACACGTATATACCAACTGGTAGCCTTGTGGTAGAGCCCTCGCTTCCTGGTAACAGTGTGACTGTAACAGTGTGATTCATTTCCCATTTCCTCTCTGCTAAGCACTCAGCAAGAGAGAAGAAATGATGTATAGGGTGGTTGTCCAGCTGAACGGATGCTGTCACTACAACTTCCGTAGCCAAATGAGTGCTTTAAATGCTCTAGGACCAACTTCTCAGGACCCTCATTGATAACAGTACCTTCAAAAACTGAAGTCGTTGAGATTATTTACCCAGGAAGGTTAATAATCCTAAATAAATAAATAAATAAACAAACATGATTTTATATAAAAATTTGCCAATATAATGTTGTTGTTTTCTTTTCACTAGTTACTTAATGTTGTTCTTCAGCCCCCATTGTCATATCCGACATAACTCGTTCCTTACAGCTTTTGATCACTCGAACCACTCCACAGGACAGAGGTCAAAATGGCTTACGGCAGTCATCGCTTATCTCGAAACTTCCAATTTTCTTCATAATTTTATTTTAGGTAGTATTATGCCGTCCTTACAGAAAATAACGTAGTAACAGTCATTTCTTCCAGAGATATAGGATTTTCTTGTGGCGTGGCCTCCGACATAACTCGTTCCTTACAGCTTTTGATCACTCGAACCATTTGGTTGCACAGGACGGAGGCCAAAATGGCTTACGGCAGTCATCGCTTATCTCGAAACTACCCATTTTCTTCATAATTTTATTTTAGGTAGTATTATGCCGTCCTTACAGAAAATAACGTAGTAACAGTCATTTCTTCCAGAGATATAGGATTTTCTTGTGGTGTGGCCTCCGACATAACTCGTTCCTTACAGCTTTTGATCACTCGAACCATTTGGTTGCACAGGACAGATGTCAAAATGGCTTACGGCAGTCATCGCTTATCTCGAAACTACCCATTTTCTTTATAATTTTAATTTAGGTAGTATTATGCCGTCCTTACAGAAAATAACGTAGTAACAGTCATTTCTTCCAGAGATATAGGATTTTCTTGTGGTGTGGCCTCCGACATAACTCGTTCCTTACAGCTTTTGATCACTCGAACCATTTGGTTGCACAGGACAGATGTCAAAATGGCTTACGGCAGTCATCGCTTATCTCGAAACTACCCATTTTCTTTATAATTTTAATTTAGGTAGTATTATGCCGTCCTTACAGAAAATAACGTAGTAACAGTCATTTCTTCCAGAGATATAGGATTTTCTTGTGGCGTGGCCTCCGACATAACTCGTTCCTTACAGCTTTTGATCACTCGAACCATTTGGTTGCACAGGACAGATGTCAAAATGGCTTACGGCAGTCATCGCTTATCTCGAAACTACCCATTTTCTTCATAATTTTATTTTAGGTAGTATTATGCCGTCCTTACAGAAAATAACGTAGTAACAGTCATTTCTTCCAGAGATATAGGATTTTCTTGTGGCGTGGCCTCCGACATAACTCGTTCCTTACAGCTTTTGATCACTCGAACCATTTGGTTGCACAGGACAGATGTCAAAATGGCTTACGGCAGTCATCGCTTATCTCGAAACTACCCATTTTCTTTATAATTTTAATTTAGGTAGTATTATGCCGTCCTTACAGAAAATAACGTAGTAACAGTCATTTCTTCCAGAGATATAGGATTTTCTTGTGGCGTGGCCTCCGACATAACTCGTTCCTTACAGCTTTTGATCACTCGAACCATTTGGTTGCACAGGACAGAGGCCAAAATGGCTTACGGCAGTCATCGCTTATCTCGAAACTACCCATTTTCTTCATAATTTTATTTTAGATAGTATTATGCCGTCCTTACAGAAAAGAACCTGGCAAGTTGTAAATAGTTGCTCCCAGACACGCCAACATGTTTCTTTTGCGTTGTTTTTTTGTTTACGGAATGTTTTTGAAGATGTCTAATTTTCTTTCAAAATGAACGATACTGATAGCATATTATAAGAATTTAATGAAAATGTTAGTATATATATGTTTTATATATATATATAGTATGGTTATATTGTATGGTTGGGGTAAATTGTAAGGAGAATGTCATTATTCAACCAAACTTTTTTCTTTCCGGAATAATACAAAATAAATACCCTTAAATTCCATAAACCCGTACCCTGGAAATTCTATCCACACTGAAAGTGTCTGTTACACGTTATTATTCACTTTTCAACATGTTTTCATATGGTGCTGGAAAACATAACTACACACAATAGCGGAGAAAAATTGTTCATTCCATATAAATTTGAAAACTCCATGAAAATTCTATGTCATTTTTTTATCAAACAATTTCTTCTTCAGGTATTGATAAAAATTGTCGTTTACTGCTCTAGCTCGACCTATGACATTTTTTACCTGACCAGCTTCAATTCCATGAGCGGTCCGAATATGTGTAGACAGGCGATCGTAGTACCTATGATAATTTAGAAAGTATCAATTTTGATAAATGGTGTGTTTTACAAATTACAAAATCATATCACGGATGAAACTTAAGTCGTAAAGGCAGGGAATAGTGCAATTCAAAGGTTTCTGTACAACAGTTGGATTCATTAAAAGTGAATTAAGAACTGTATCCAGCAGTTATTATGAGAGTCTTATTACATTTTTTTACAAACGTACATATAAATTAGAGACGCTTGTATGGCTTTTTAATACAGACTAAACCATCATTTCATATTCATTATACTTACTTGTAACAGATTCTACATGGTGATGGCATTGTTTGGCCAGAATGAAAAAGCTTGGTAATATAATTGAAATATCGCACTTGGTGTGACTTGAAATATTTTACAACGTTTGCTGGAACGTATGGGTGGACATCAGCTAGATGGCGATCCACCTTGTCTCCGAGGTATGAACAGTCAGTAAATGGTCAAGAAACGGAATAAACTTTCTTTCCATTGCGAACCAACATGTGTACGGCATCCACAGCACCCAATTCATCAGTTAAATCCTTTCTTATTTCCCGCTTCCTCTTTTTAACGAACGACAACAATTTCGTTTTTTTCTTGGACCTGTAAAACATAAATTGAAACAAGAAGTTGAAGATTAATGTAAAATTCTGGATATCAAGTTAACCACATAAACAAAGCCCAAAAGTGATTTTATACCTTACTTCGCCATCGCTAGTATCCTTGAGTATATTGTGTTGGAAAGGAACACCTGAAGAAAGAAAAACGACTAAGAAGGCTTACTTGATAACATTCTATGGAAATTTTTGATTGCATAAGGATTATGCATTGATTCTTATCACGACAGCTTTGAAAAACTTTCCTCTCACCTGGATAAAAATTGCGATCCCCACAATATTTGTATGACTGATGTTTCTTTGGTGCCATCAACGTTTTGTAAACTTTATGACTAACATCATTTCAGGAAAATTAATCAAATGAATATTTGCTGAAACCAGTAGGAAGTATCAACAGAGACCACCTTTACAGAACAAAAGTAAAAATGCAGCTGTACATCAGTTATATACATCTTGCATTTCACCTAAGTATTATTCGTAGTGGAGGCGTCGTAAATATCGGTTTCCGTCAAAATAAGAGATGATGAGCAGTCGCACGACATACACGACACTAATGGAAACAACCGTTGCATAACACGGTGACTGTTGTGGAGATATTTTCCTCAACAGGTTTGGGTTAATAAAAAATAGAGTATAATAAATATTTTCATCGATTTTCATGCCATCCATCCAATATTTCATCAACTCTATTTTGGCGTTCTGTCAATTGTAAAAAGTAGAAAATAGTCACAAAAGTGAAAAAAACAAAAAAGCTTGATAATAAGTTCGCCTATAGCTATCAAAAGCATGAAAAGTCTCAATTCATTGCAAAATAGAACTCTTCTCAAATTAAGTCGGATCAGCCTTTTTTTCGTTTCCAAAGAACAAGTTAAGGACACAAACATCATTATCGTCAAACTCCCTACTATTTTCTGAAAACTATAGGCACTGACCAAGTAAAAAATTTCGAGATTCTATTGGCAAAATATAGTTTCCAAGATCATTAGAGCGGAGAGTGGTCTTGAAATATTTCTTGTCGTTTTTGGAAATGCGGATCACATTATTCCATTTAACTTTAGCGGAATCCCCAACGTTATATTCGCTATCACTCAATTTATTCAGCCATGAGCCATTAATTATTCGAGATTGCGTAACTAAAACCAAAAACAATCAAAATTGTTCTGGATCGTCTGGTTGCGCATAAACAGGAAGAATGGTCGCCTGGTTTGACACAATCTTTCAGAACGACTAAAAAAATGAGAAGACGAGGTATATAATGTCGACACCACTTGCCGATAACTATCAATTTCAATACACGTATTTTTTTTATAAGCAACCAATTTATAAGCAACTGTACTAAAATTTGCAAGATCTCTAAGCAACTGTAGTATATTTAATATTTGATTCAAGCAACTGTTATTGAGCCACTCATTTCGATTCTGATGGAAACGCCATCGAAATCGTCATTCATTTTGATGGATGAAGACGAAATGATTGATGTAGATTTTGATGTTTTTTTTATTTTGTCATGAAGATAATTACGAAGAATCATTTACGGATCAGCTCTTTTTCGTTTCCTTTATAAATTGGAGATCATACCAAAAAAATAGAATAAAAAACTTTGGATTTTACTTATCTTCGAAATTGTTTACTTTATGATACATAAGCAACCGCTAAGCAACTTTAATATCAATTCTAAGTGATTTTTTTAGCAACTTCAGTAGCAAGTCCAAAGTCAAGTTGCTTATAAAAACAAATACGTGTATTTCTTTTTCTAGCAAGTGAATGTCAAAAAACTCCATATACATGAAATTCCTTGAACCAAATCACATTCTTCATACAAACCATTTGGTCCAGTGAGAGACAGGGAAATAGGTTGATCAATCTCCACTTCATCTAAAAGCATTATAAGTATATGCATTGCAAAGTTTATGAAATTTTATAATTCTAATTGTTGAAAATGGAATGAACTGTATGAAAACTATCAATATGTGGTCCACGATGAAGGAGCGCGAGATAGAAACATTACCAATCAAGAGTAAATTATTACGTTTAACACACAAGTCATGTGACGTAGTGTAACTTATCAACAAATATAATCGTAAGAGCAGTCAAGTGTCTTTGTGAGTGTTTTATGTCAGTATTTGAGTTGTTGTAGTTACCTAAAAGATAGGAATGGTGTCAGAAATTGATAAATATAATCGTGTTCCTAACGTGTCATCTTCATGGGGAAAATTTGAAAACAATGAGCAATGAGAACATTAGGTACAGTACTTATTTAAATTCAAAAATATGGATGCTCAATGCTGATTAGTTGGAATATTAAAAACAAATTTAGAAGAATGATCAGACTTTCCATAAAATGAATGTTACTTTTACAATATGACGCGTCGTAAGACGGTAAATGACTATGCGAAATTGTGTCATTTTGAGGGATGTTTGAATTTCGTTCTTTTTTGAACTGTCATGAATTTATTATGGGTTGTAGATGACTCGTTTTTCTGTCTGCAATCAAAAATATCAAAATATGAACACAAGAAATATATAGTATAGGAAAAGGAAGCCAAACTAGGAGAGTAACTTCCAGCAGGAGTATAGATAGCAGTTACTAAAAATTATGCATAATGGTAATTTGAAACTTACGATTCGAACTTTCAGCATCGTTGTAATTTTCAGCTAAACGGTAAGAATTATTATGAAAACACACAAATAATCGAAATAGAAATTTTAACATGAGAAGTAGGTGAGAAGTAGGTAAAACAAAGACACAGAGTTACAAAACTACAATACATGACTGTGGATCAGTACAACCTAAAATCGTAGCCATTTATCCATTTCACTTTTCAGAAGGATACATATCGAAGTAACAGCACGGCAAGACTCATCATTCAGGAGATTTGTTTGTACCATAGTTCATGGTAAACAAAATCAATTGTAACTCACTAGTTTGTGACAAACTTTCTACAATGCTTTTGTCTTTTTCAGTTACTAAGATAAAAATATGGCAGAATACAAACACTGAAAATTCCAAAATAAAGTATAAAACTTTAGGATATTGGATGAAACATTTACCAGGTCGATTACTGGTGCTGTCATCTTGCATAGTTGCATCTAGATTTTTTTCACTTATGTATTCTAAAATACAAATAATAATTTCATATCCATTCAGTATTTTTATGAAAATTTTTTGAAGTATCTCTTACAGAGAAGATGAATTTTGTTTAGCCAATATAGAAAGCTCTTGCCATCAGTTGACATTTAATTTTTCACTTAAAATTGACTTTAACTACATAAAGATATGACAACATCATATCTGTAGTGCTCAAGATATTTGATAGATAACCACATAAGAAATAATAAAATTCCAAAAAACCTTTAAATGTATTAAGAACCACAGAAGCAATGGACTTGCCAACTTCAGTGCGTTCCTCCTTTTTTCCTATAAGTTCTGAGGCAAAGCCAGGTGTAGCATATGTATCAAATGTCACATTTTTTGTTCCTTTTTTGACATAAAAAATGAAACTATGGACATTTTCTTTCTGATTTAGAGTCAACATCTACAAGAAATAAGAGGATTTAGTTACTTTTTTTCTATGAAATTAGTGTGCATCATCCACATGGTATGCACAAATAAATAAAGATTGTCTCCCTATATGCTCACTAAAAAGTTGTAATTAAATACAAACAATGAAAAAATGTGTCAGTGACATAATTTGAAACTTATGAAACATACCCTTCCATGAATAATGTTTTTCTGGATGGTTGGGTTGATTTTACCAGCTGGCATATAATCTTCTGGGGTTTTCTGTTTTTTCGGGAAAAGTGAAAGGCAAGAAGAACAAGACTTGCTGGCAATTTCATTACTTTCACCACATTTTTCTCCATTATGAATTGCCTCACAAATCTGAAATGACAGTCATATCAATATGAATGAATGAAATACCCAATACATACTCATACTCGATATTTCTATTGAAAAGTGAATGAGATTTAAGCAGTGTTTCTGATATAGTACATGTCGCAATTATCACAAACATGAAAACCTTTACATACACTCTCAGCCATAGCAGGGAAAAATACTATAACCACAACAGTGATGTATCAAACAAACGGATGGATTACCTCATGAACTATAGGAAGAACAAGTTGAAGTAAATTTTAGGGAATAACATGATACCTTAAATCTTTTCTTATATGTGATATTCATTTTTTTTTTCATTGAGGAAACTTGGTTAGAGTATGAGATATCTGTAAAAAGAAACAATTAGCTATCATACAATGCTAACAGAAGCACATCGTCTATGCTTGGAAAAGCTAAGACAGAGGGGATGTGTTTCGCTCTTGTTAGGGCTCATCAGCCGTCCATAGCCACCTTCCATAAAACCATCAGGTCAATGAAAGTTGATCTCTTGGCTGACCAGAAGATGTATATATGGCCAGTACCTTTGTGTTCGCTTGTGGTGTGCATTGCAAATATGGAAGAGGTGAAACATAGCACAACAACGACAAAAGCGATCTGATGATCAAAATATTAAACTCCTTTGTGGGCAACATTGGAGAATACTGCGAGGGAGGATATTTCAAACATACACAGCAAAACAACATGAATTATGTCGTTGCACATGCTCACACTCAACCGGAGGTGAGATCTCAGCAGAACGGGACGCGTTTAGCACTTGTGAGTAGCTGTCTATACACAGCTTTTATGTGATTGGTAATTTATAAATGATGTTTTTTATCGTAAAAAAAACAAATGGAGGTGTGTTATTACATAAGTGAGATAAATAGGAATCTAGAAAAAGTGTGTAACTATTATTATATACCTCATTTGAGTAATATAGCAAATATTTTCAAATGTTTAGTCAATCCATTTCTTGGCTCTTCATCTCCTCTGATTAATCAACTTACAGCTAGATATGCATTAAACATTGCAGCTATGTTCACTCCAGAAATTAACCCGTTCCATAATAATTATTTCTGATACCAATTAATTTCTGGTTTCAAAGAACAAGCCTTTCTGCTTCTTAGATTATAAGTGCATTTGGCATCCTGTTTTAGTGCAGCATGCACACCATAGCTCGAAAAAACCTAAAATGATGCGTAAGAATATACTCACTGCGATTGATTGATTGATTATAACAGTTTAGGCACAACCTTTAAACAAGGGATCCCAAATATAAAGCATGTAATGCCACAAATGGGTATCTCAGAGGTTTCAGACTGGTGGGCATTCGAATCGGAGATATTTTGTAAACTATTTCGAATGGGCTATAGTATGTTTTCATACTTATTAGTTTTGCCAGAAAAGCCTGGTGTATCTGAAGTTCAAGAATTTCTTTTGCAAATTAGCAAATTTAAGGCCTCTTCATTAAAACTACTGAGTTAGTTTGGTGAGTGAGAATAAAGAGCTGGGGCAAGGTTGCTATTTTACATACAATTTGTATGTAAGTTATTTTTGGAAAGTCCATTACTGGGTTGTGCTTTTACACTATAAGTATATAGTTAGTCAGAAATGATTACATTGCAGACCCAAAGGTACCCCAAATGTAGGGGTGAATACACTATTTTGATCAGCTTTTCAAGCTCTATGTGACAACGTGATTTAATTTCAATATTCTGTGATTTTATTTTCCGTCAAACTTATAATTAACAGGTAAAAAAAATTTTTACAGGGCAGCAAATTCAGCATAAATTAAGAGAGTTCATTGGTTTATTTCACAAGAAATCATAGGAAGTTGAATATTTTCAAGTTTTAGGTTTAAAAAACAACATGCATTCACTTTGTCTATGCAAAATGAGGTGAGAGAAGATGTGATACTGACTCATTTGCTGGGAAACGGGTTGTTTTGAACTCAACAAATCATAATTAGGATATCATATCCCAATTAGGATATTTTTTTCATCCTAATTAGAAGAATATTTTCCTATTTAGCTGATAAGGTCCTAATTTGCTGTATCTCCTGACTGTTTAGTGGGATTTAGTGGTGGTGAATAGCTCACTTGGCAAGACAGTGCGCTTGCGATACATTAGTGACATATGATGCAGCTTCAAATCTCAACAGCTACTGGTGTAAATATCAGCTACTGATGGATAGAGACTTGTGTGAGCGCAGTAATGCAATGACATAAAAAAATACATAAAGATGAAGACCAAAAGTATATCTACCAAAAGCTTATAAAAACTGTAAATAACTATCATCGTATGTCAGTCGGGTAAATGCAAGCGTGGCGCCATGAAATCTGAGGTACACAATCCCTGCTGCTGCGCCCAGGCCCACATCAGCTGCTGCAACTGCACGAAAGTACACTACCACCTAGTAAATCAAAATTTCAACAAAAAAATCCCTTGTTTGTAGGTTGTGCCTAAACTGTTATAATCAATCAATCACAGTGAGTATATTCTTACGTGACCGTTAAAATTATTATAATCAGATCATCTTACGTGAATTCTTAATGATGTGTCTTGTAGAACTTTTCAACAGCAAGAATCAATTTGTTCAGTTGATGATAAAAAGGTATATATAGAAAAAGACTATGTTTTGTGCGTTATATATAACTTTTTTTCTTCGTACTGATAAACCAAGAAACATGAACTAAATATAGTACAGTTGTCCAAAATAAAAATAAAGTCCGTAGATACAAGCTCAGTAAATTTAAAAGATGAAAATTTTATTTTTGTTCCAACTTTCATTTTTTACAGTCAATCGAATTCAAGACTTGTAGAAAAACACTGATAATTTTTAAATATGGTTGCACAATATTCACACGCTTTTAAGTCGCAAGTCTGATTTCCTTCATTTCATTGAGCTTTTAAACTGGTTTTTATAACGGATAATGTTGTCTTTTTAATTATTTCTTTCATGTGCATATAAGTTTGTAAAAAGAAACAAGAAACAAAAGGAACATGCAGAATTAGAATTTTGTAGAAATGATTCTTTATCAATCTCATATGAAATGGAGTTGAGTTGAGAAAAAGTTTGGATAAAAAAAGCTTTTTTAATGCAAACCACAGCAGAAGTCATGTGAAGAAGTTTCACGTAAGAATAAAAAAAAGAAGAAGAAGATACGGTCACGTAAGAATAGCCACTGCGTCAATCAATTGATGGATCCCCTCAATTGTGTGTTTCCCTGACTGTCATTGTAATGTATTGTGCTTGTGTAGAAGAGTAGTTGTCAGGGAGGAGCAGCCATTCTAGTTTCAAATTTTCAACATTTTCTATAGATAGCAAGCTAGGTAGAGCCTAGATACCTTGAGCTTTTAGGTGACCTCCCACCGATCTTAGCTTATGCGAAGTCTCCATCCATCCATCCTTGGCCAAGGATTGGTTAAAATAAATTTCTTATTCTAGCTATAGCTCTAGCTTTTTATTTTTCTAATGTTGATAGGTCTTCCTTAGTTTGTGGGAGTATCACCACTGGTAGAAACGAATAGAATCTCATTATCACATCACGTTATTCATTGAAATAAATGATAATAGAAAGATTTTAGCTTGTCTCACCAACTGTTTTCGATGCACGTGTATCGGCTGCGTCCTGATCCGTGTAGTAGATTATATTGACCCCGTAGATAATATTGACCCCCCATGGTCTTCACGTATATCTTTTAGCGTAACGCATATCTGGTAATCCATTTCTGACGAATACGCTCAAGCGTACCAGTTCAGTACATATGTTGAAATCTGTTGGAACAAGGTAAGTAAAGTAAAGATACCCTTACCGACCCTCCCCTTTTTACCCGTTACCCTTACGTGTTTTTTCTTCTTTCTGCCTATATATAGCTCTTGAACATTAAATTTTGACCGTGAAAATTTTATTCTAGACATTCTTGATACGGTTTGGAAGCAAACCCTTGAAATTGATTCTTGTGATGATATCAACCTTCTTTTTGAAAAGTTTTTCAACGGGGTAGAGGGCTGGATGCACCTATAAGGGTACTGACTAAGCGTCAAAAAAGCGTGATTCAAATCCTTGGATCGCTAAAGATCATTATTAATATTATTTATAAAGGCTAAAGATCCATTGATTAAATCTACTCTCAATAATTTATATAAGCATTATCGCAATATAATTGTAACTTTGTGCAGGTTGAGTAAAAGGATTTTTTATATAAACTATTTTAGAAATAGCCTCAACATAAGGTTTGGAAAGGCATCAATTCTATCATGTCTACTAAAAGTCAAAGTCATCTTTTCCTACCTGCCTAAATCTTTGTAATTTTAATATGACTGACCCTCTCATTATATCCAATGCCTGCGATGATTATTTCTCCTTTATTGCGGATACTATACGATCTAAAATTCCTTTCACTTCCAAGCACTTCTCTCAATTTCTTCAAAACAATAATCCAGCTTCTATGTTTCTCTCACCAACTGATACTGATGAAATAATCTCATGCATTTCCTCACTAAATTGCAATAAAGCATCTGGCCCTTTCAGTATTCCTAGTCATCTATTATCTTTTCTCAAATTTGAATTTGCCAAGCCACTCTCATTACTGATCAATCTGGTGTTTTTCCATCCCAACTAAAAATTGCAAAGGTTATTCCTATATTTAAAAAAGGCTCCAAAGTTGATTGTTCAAACTACGGACCAATCTCACTGTTATCAAATATTTCGAAAAACTGACCGTGTATCAGTTTTTATTGCAACACAAAGTTAAAGCATGAACTCCGGAAATAAAATACAAGATCGTCACAGTTTTCAAATATACCATGTAAGAAAAACACAAAATACTCAGTTCTTAAGTCAGTTCTTACTATAAAATCTAGGTTGAATTTGTGACCTAGTGTATTATTACATACCATTTTGTGAACACAAAACCTAATGGTTATAAGTCTTGTGTTTTCGTTTGAAAGAACGAGGTAAGAATGTTCTCATTAACCCAGACAGAAATAACAGAAATAGAAATAAAGAAGTTGTACATGTAAATTAGTTTTGCACTACCTAGTGGTTTCTGATTTGGAATGCTAACCTACTGTGGGACACCCAACTAAAAAATCCTTAGGCATTCATAAATTTTAAGTCTTCATTGTAACACTGATGCATCCAAGAAAACAAATACCTTATCGACCAAGACTTGACACAAGAAACAACAAAAGAATATAAACAATAAAATAAAACAACGCCACTTTATTGGTGCGTATTTTGTCATGGAATAACTAGTTATTTTTTCTTCCTACACTTTAAACATTCATATTTTAATCTTGTTTGAATTTGCTTCATTTCATATTTCTGCAATTTTCATTTTCCAATTGCACTTTTGTCGAGCGCTTGATGGATCCTAGTTTGTGAAATTGGCCCTGAACAGAAAATGTCAGAACAATTTTCAATAACTAGTATCCCGGGTAAAAACATTTTACTGGATCACTTTCTCCAAGAGTTACCCCATCCCGTGATTTTCCTTTCAATATAGGGATGACCGAAAATAAAATCACACAATCCAAAAGGTTAAGTATCATTAAGTTGTAAAGCTCCAAAAGCTGATCAAAAAAATGTATCGGATCATCTGTGTACGATGTACCGTTACGGAGATATCCTCGATCATAGAATCTAACGATGTCACACCCAATCCCAAAAAGTTGTAGACCCAAATTTTTTTTCGTCACCCCATGGCCAATATCGCGAAACCAAAAAACGTCAGTTATTCTCATTGGTTCAGGAGATATTTGCCCCAAAACGTCACGTTCCATTGGGGATGCAATGCAATGATCCCCTTGCAAAAAATCAGACGTCACGTCGTCATTTCAACTACTATACTATTAATGAAAAAATGCTTCTCACAGCATCGTGGTTTTATGCGCTCCTGAGAAAATGACCGTGAAATTTTTAAAAATGTATCACTCTTTAAAATAAAAGTGGGATGCACACCTTGCTATTAGTATATAAAATTGTTTTTGCTCCTACTTCCGTAAACAGTTTCGCTTTTCCAATTAATCCAGGCTCTCCATCCGAATTACTTGATGAATCATGGGGGTCGTAGCTACTATTGTCATCAAAGTCTATACTTTCCAAATAAACTATAAAAGATTTTCAACAGAGAAACAACAAATAATTAATAATTCATGTCTTTCGGTAGATTTGGCCATAGTAATTTTGCATCCACATTCAGATGGAGGAATGACAGATGCCGACTTGCTGTCCATAGCATACTTTGATATAGCCCTGGATTCTTACTTTTTCCATAAAAGGAAACAAACACATTATCCAGATCACACTGGATCTGGCATAGGATCTTGTCGCTGAAAATCAGCATACGGCGATATTTGCCGGCTGAGCTGTTGAATCTGAGTGGTATCATTGTATGACTTGCTCCAACGTGCAACACTCACATTCATTCTCGGTATGTCCTCCGACGTTACTGCTGGAAGGCTGATTTCCTCTGTCAATATAAAATCATAAAAATCCACAAGAGAGAGCAAATATCTTTTATTTGTCAAGGCTTTGTATCACTTCTTTTTTTCCGCATATTCCGCCAGAAATACATCTCATATTTTATATTTCTTAACCAAATCACTGGGTTTAGTGGTTTCAAGAGCTAACATTATGCCCCTTTATTCTTGCTTCACCTGAACTGCTGTCTTCATGGAACTTTTGCCAACATCTACCGAAAGTTTATATGCTTCAAAAACGTCTAGCATTTTCAAGAAATCGTCAGAATGATGATGCTTTTCACTATCAATGTCAGTTTCTGTGACATCATCAGGTTGCTCGTTCGTTTCTTTAAGACTTGATGTTTGACATGGTAGAGCCGTCATAAGCAAGCTGTAATAACAATGGCGTTCCCTTCTCAATCTTATGCACTTGTGACATTTGCATGTTCCGACACTTTCTCATTTTGTGATAGTTTTTAAACTTGGGATTCCCATCTGGTAAAGTATCTTTACAGTTTTCTGCTTTTGCGTTCTTTTTTCTCAATCCAAAAGCATTGACAGCATATTTAGCTCTCTTTTTTGTGGCCAGTGATGTACCTATATCAAATGGCAGGATAAATTGACAGTTTCACTAATACAAGACGGTAATGGGCATGGTTTTCAGTTTGAGCTTTTGTAAAAAAAGTACTAATGGTTACGGCAGTTGCAATATTCTACTCAAATATTATCTATAAAATACGACTTCATCTTGTGTGGTTGAGGCAGGAGACATTTTTTGTTTCTCTAATTCAGCAATTTTCTTCTTAAGTAGGATGTTTTCGTGGACCAGGCTAAAGCATTGAAAATACTACTACTTATTGTTATAAATCAGAAAGAATAGGAACTGATGTGAAACGACAATACCATTTTAAAAATGGAACATTGGAAATTTTTCAGTTAGTAACGGTATTTTTAAACAAAATTTACCTTTAGTAAGAGTCATCTTTCTAAAAGGTATTAATAAAACATTTATTATTGAAATTTCAATCATTCAGAATACTATAGCTTCCGCCCAATGTCACAGTCGGTATTATTTTGTAGCCTCCGTAATTTTCGTAACCGTAACAGTCTTAAAAGAATGGAAAAAAATTGAAATATATAAAATAATGTTAAAATGTATAAAATTATCTGTCAACAACAAATTCAAATTTAGGCATACATATTGCAACTGGGGCTTCATTGGGTATCAGCAATTTGTCACATGCCTCAGTATTTTTTTTTCTCAGAAGTTTCATTAGTTTTTGTAACCTGAACACTCTTAAATAATCGGAAAAAAAATTGATAATACAGATATGTTTCCTGTCAATACCTTACACTCGCCTATACAGTAACTACCATCAGGCTCTGTAAGTAATAGTGGAACTAGCAGTGACACAACATCCATAAGCTTATCCAATGTCTCTAGACTGTACGTTTTCCAAAATTCATCTATTGCAACCATAACATCATCTGACAGTGGTTGGACTAAGAAAAGTAAATTACTTCAATATGTATAATTATCAGATGTAACAGAAGTAATCTTCATAACATAAATCAAAAAGGAAATCAAACTGCATATACCATCAAGGCAGTTCTGGAGATTTTGAATTTTTGAATGATGCTATCAGCTGAGAAAGAAAAATACATATTTTATGAAAGGAAAATAATTAATAAACTATAATAACAAAGTCAAAGGAAAAATCTAATATGATGTACTTTTGGAAAACACTGGAGTCCCTGTGATGAATGTTTCAAAGCCCTAGAGTAATAAATGAAGAATATGAACAAATGTCAAGTGTAATCTTTGATAAAACATTTGTCAACAAATTATTTTTATTGTATAATGTACCTCAATTGGGGTCATATCAGGTACTGACATATATTTTGCCACACTTTATTGTGTCTAAAGTGGAACTATTTGTAAGAGATTACATCAATTTTGAGCAATACATCGCTCAAACCATTTGTTTTACAGACATTACAATCCTAAAAAGGAATACACTTGGAAGTACTCACTACATCTTCAAAGCTTTATATTTACTATAAATCTGCAGTGTGATCATCATAAAAGATTAATGTCTATGAAACCTCGAGCTCTACTACATCAAGCATCAATTCATCAATAAAAATTCAAAATAAACAAATAAGGTCCCAACCCAATTCAAATTTAGGCTTAAATGAAAAATTCAAATAAACAGCAATGTGCTAGCCTAATGAATTCAAAATTAAACTTAACATACTTCAACTGGGGTTTCATCAATCAACAGCAATTCGTCACATGCCTCAATAGTTTTTGTAACCTCAAGACCCTTGTATGAATGGAAAAAATGTGCAAATAAACAAAAATGTCCTAACCTAATATGTAAAGTTAAATGCCACCAACAATTTCAAATTTGGGCTTACATACCCTAACTGGAGCTTTATCCAGTATCAGCAATCACATGCCAGAGTTGTTTTTGTAACCTCAAGATCCTTTAATTGAAAGCAAGTAGTATTTGAAGCAATGAAAATTATCTTTTAACAAGCTTTGCTTATACATAATTATGGAACACTGAGGTATGTCAATTCCTGCTGATCTCCATCTTTAACAACAGTGGATTCAATATCTACTTTCATAGCAGATAAAACCTATGGAATACAGAAAAGCTACTATCAACTATGAATATATCATTTTGGTCAAATCTTCAAAGCTCACAAGATCCATAATCCAAGATTGTTGAGTTAACATTTTTTGTTTTTCCTCTATCATCTAATGGGAAGTTTACCTCAGATGCTTTCACTTTCACTCTAGAGATAAACAAGACGTTAACTAGGATGTGTACGTAATTTCTAACAGTTAAAATAAAACATTTGATATTTCATCACCGTTGGAGTACCCTTAGCTCTGTACATAATAAATCTGACAATTTCCAGGGCTTATCAGTAGCAATTTAACCGGGGTTGGGGCGCTTATATGCGGGGTAATAGGGTAGTAATATTTTTTGGAAAACAGAAGAATCAATCAATTAATCAATCCAGAAAAAGTCTATACCTTTCGCCAAGACATGCCAATAATACCATAATTCTAACGTAGCTCTGTACCCCTTGGACAAATCACACAAGGCAAACAAACACAAAGAAACCTCGTTACCAATATCCATTGGCTTTATAACACAATTTGCATGCTTAGACGAGTGATTGACATATTTTCCTTAATGCTCTTCAAAAGTTGCATCAACGCTGCATCAAAAGTAAAGAAACAGACAAAGAAACACTCACATTACGTTTCTGTAATAATATATTGAAAGAAATGACTCCATATTACCAGTATTTTCCATAAAAAAACAAGTATGATCCGTATGATGCTGGGTAGGACCCCTCCAGCTCTCTTCCTTTTTGTGCAGATAGAAGTGGTATTCATATAAAAAAATTTAAAATCAACTGAACAAAATACACCAAAGCCTAAATGTAAATTACATGAAAAATAATATAATTCCAAAATCTTCTTTTTCATAACAAATGTAAGATTGAAATGTGTAATGATTATAGTCAAGAATATCTAATTAACTTTTATGCATGTAGACCTCAACTACTAAAGAGCCATAGACATATAAAAACATAAACAGAACAAAAAGCTATCATTTAGAGGGACAAACCTATAAATTCATTCAACCAACATTTTATTAAGCCTGGGGGGTCTTTTCTTTCTCTGACATAATAGAGAGCAACATCTAATGGGTCCGATAGGTCTTTATTGTGACTGTTTGATTTTTTCTATAAAGAATAAAAAAGAGTTTATTTTTTTTAGTGTTTACAAATAAAAAAACACACAAGTTTCGCAACATATTTTGGCTGCCTTCATCATCTGTTTATTATGTAACCCCAACATGCTGAATACTTACTAGTATGGACCTGTTTCTCATCGATGAAGCAACAATGGTTTTCTCTCACATTTTCCATGCTGTTGGTCGATTACTTCGTGGTATTTGAGCACCGTGACTTCAAAATTCGTAATATACTGGTAAAGCCTGATGGTAGTTACTGTATAGGCGATTTTGTACTTGCTTGTTCGTTTTTTGATGGTCATGGAAGTGAAAAATCAAGGTTACAGGTATTACGATAACAATTTTATGTATCATGAAATGTTCGATTACATTTCAAATTGTATATTAAAACGTATTTTTAGAGTATCTGGGGGTTTCCCTTGATTAAAAATTCATAGCAAATTATAAATATTAACAAAAGTTATTATTAGCTGATTATTACAAATGCCTTCTGAAGACAAGGAAACTTCTCCCTGTCTCTTCTCTTCTAACATTTTACTTTCAAATAGACTGCTATACATCTCAAAGTCACTTGTTTCATGTGAGAACAAAGAGGTACATGGCACCTGAAGTTTTACGAGGCGCTGTTGGCTTCCAAACAGAATCATTTCTAAGCATCGATGCCTACCTCTTAGCTCTTGTTATGTGGGAGTGCTTGACACGTAATGCCACTGGTAAGTTGATTGAATTCATTACATTTCTTTTTTGGCCAAGTCGGAAAAAGAAAATTCACATTTCTATGTAATCCTAGAAACCATCGATGATATGCGTGCCTGTGTCGTGGACAGACATTGTCGGCCAATCATCAAACACGAGTGGCAAGAGAATGTGATTTTAGATTTATATTGGATGCTGTTAAGATTATTTTCCAGTCAAATGGGTGGCATGATTTTACGTGAATAATAAACAAAATCTCTCGTTCTGGATTATCATTTTTTTCTTGGAACGGTGTAATTTCTTAAAACCCTTTTATCTTTCAGATACTGTAACTAATTTGTACCAAACTGTAGACTGCTGGGATGACGATGCAGACGCACGCTTTTCCGCCCCGTGTGTTTTCGAGAGACTCTTCTCTTTATACAACGTGTATAGAAGTGAAGAATACGTTCTAGTTGATACTAAAAATCAGCCGATTCTTACATCGGGTGTCTGAAACAGGTATCTTCTTGTTCATAATCGCGTTTGAAAAAATTGAAACTAGTGATAATGAGGGTATGATTGTTAATTAAAATTTTCTTGAATTCCAACGGGGATTTGGATTTGTGAAAACGTTCCGATTCTTTACGTGGCGGAGAATGCAAATATGCTGCGCAAGATTGAAGCTTATCTTTCGATACTTATATGCAGTGAACTCTCCACATAATGAACCTTGAATGGACACAAAATATCGAGTTCGTTGTATGGATGATTTTTAATGAGGGTATCTTAACATGATTTGCAAATTCGATCGCTCAAGTAAACGTACCTTCGCATGTTAACATAAGAGCTAATATATATCACTAATATATATCAATTTTGTTGAAAAATGTTTTATGTTGTTTATTTTATGTCAATTTGTTCCTTTCCCCTTCACAGATTGCAACAAAGCTTTGCTCCATCTATCTATTGTTGACATAGCTTCAATATCAACAAAATGTTCAATACCAACAAAATTAGAAACTTCCGTAACGGTGCTATTATCAACCCACTTTACAACAATAAGACCAGAATTGTTATCAGTGTGATAATCAACAGCTCCTGGACCTTCCTGCTCCAAGTGTTTGTTGGAACTTAGGGGCGTTTATGAAGTCTGTTTGATATAATAGTTCTAACAGCAAGAGGTCCTTCTTTTCTCAAGAATTGCATGAGCTCTAACGTTGCAAACCAAATATCAAAAAAATCTTTATGCCCCATGTTTGATGCAAATCCTTGCAGAACTTGGAAACCACTTGTGCACATTTTTGAAGACCAGACCGCTTGGGATCAGGTTCATCTTTTCCAGCATACAGGTAGAAATCGTACATAAAACCAGACATCCTACCTCGAACAAGATTTTCTGAAACCACATTTTCCGGGTTTTTTGGGCTTGTACTGACGGATTTTCAAACGGCGTGTGTTCGAAGGAATGACTGCTCATCTATGGAATGAAACTCTTCAGGGTCTACTTTGAAACACTCATTTCGAACAACTAATTAATTAATTAAATTAATGGTTAAATTGTTATCAACAACATGCAAGCTTCCCTTCAATGACTCAAAGCGTTTACGTGGTCTAAAATCAGCTATTGGTGCATACATCAAGTTTTTTTAACAATACCGTGTGTAAGAGGTCAAGTTTAACACCCTATTCTCTTTATTTTCTCTTTATTCGCTAATGTCACCGTTATTCCACTTTTCGTCCCGGCAAAGTGACAGTGCCGATAAATCAACAGCATATATGTGGTCCCGATAGCGATTTTCGTTCGTTAAATTTGGTCCAATTCCGGCACTTTATGAAAGGGAAAACATGTATTGAACGGTGTTTATTTAGGTTAATGGCCGGTCCTAATAACATTCAAATATAGCCCTCCATAAATTCCTTAAGTAATCTACGGTCCCGATAATTATGCGTGGTTGAATGGTTCCGATGATATATCTTATGTTCTTGATATTCTTATGTATGATAAACTTGATAAACTTGAAAGAGAATGTTACGTGACAAAAAATTACCAAATTACTATAGGGATAACCTCACAGGGTAGGGTTGCCAGAGTCCTGGAAAATCCTGGAATTTCAGGGAAAAAATGAAATTGTCCTGGAAAATCCTGGAATTTGAATAACATCCATTATAATTTTTTTGATCAGTGATTGACTACTGTCCTTTCCAGGTTTTGCTATTGACCTTTAGATTACACTTAGCTTTTGTTTTAGACTAGTGGAATTGTCTCATTTTAAGAGTTGGTCTTTCCCTGTTTCTTTTTATAAGATTGATTTTAACATTGTGTTTTTTTTATAGTGTAGTAATAATAATGCCTAAAAACAAGTGTACATTTCAAGACATCTGGCTTAGAGATGAGACATATCAAAGTTGGGTTAAGAAGAAAGATGATAGTACAGCCTATTACAAGTATTGTTGCAAAGACATAAGAATAGACAATATGGGAGAACCAGCCCTGAAATCTCATCTTACTGCCAAACGTCACATTGAATGGTCTCCATCTACAAGTAACAATTCTGCTGGGAATATTCAGTGCTTCTTACAAGAAAGACAAAGTTCAGGAAAATCGAGCAAAAAAGAGTCACAGCAGAAAAAAGAATCTCCAGTTCACCTTTCAAAGTCGTTTTCAAATTCTGCTGTAATTATGGCAGAAATTCGTTGGGTATTGAATCTCGTTTGCTCCAAGTACTCAATGAACTCTTCGTCTAATTCAGGAGCATTATTTTCTTCGATGTTTCCAGATAGCGACATTGCAAAGCGCTTTCAACGTGGATGTACAAAGGCTGGCTATGTTTCCCATTTTGGTCTTGCACCATACTTCAAAGACAATTTACTTTCTCAACTATTGTTGTCCATATTATTCAGTGTCATTTAATGAATCTCTGAATGATGTTGTACAGAAGGGTCAACTGGATCTTAATATTCGATATTGGGATGATGATGCTAATCAAATCGCTAGTCGTTATCTTGGTTCAGAATTCATGGGTAGATTGACTGCAGAAGATGTTCTTGAGACTTTTTTAACTGGTGTGAAGGACCTTGACCAATCGAAAAATCTTGCAGGTTGCGTCGGATAGTCCAAATGTTAACCTCCTATTTTTAGGCACATGTGGTCTCCATGCCATCCATGTTAGTTTCAAAACTGTGCCAAAAAGGGAACTGATTGGGAACTTCAGAAACTTTTGAAGTCCATGTGACAACTTTTACATGATGCGCCCCCAAGAAGGGCCATTTATGAAAATATTACTGAATCATTAGACTACCCAGCGAAGTTTTGTGATCACAGATGGGTTGAAAATGAAGATTGTGCTGCAAAAGCTGTCTCTTTATTGGGTGGGTATCGAAAGTTTGTAACATATCTCTGCAGCCTGAATAAAGCCAGCAACCTGACCGTAAAAACAAAAGTTTCACACGGCTTAAAAGCATGATACATGATCCTTTGTTGCCGGCAAAGTTAAAGTTTTTTGAGATGGTTGCAGGTAAACTGAATTCGTTTTTGTGGGGATTTCAAATAGATGCTCCAATGATTCTATCATGGCTGATACTATTGGTGATCTGTGAGGGATTTTTTAAGCCGAATTATCTTGAAAGATGTTATTAAGAAAACTCCTAGCTGGTACAACCTGATTCAGCTCGATCCATTAGATAAGATCATAAGGAAACCGCCAGAACATGTTGATGTTGGGTTTGAAGCGAAGAAAATGTTGGAAGGAGTGACATCGTCATCGAAAAAATTGGAATTCAAAAAAGAAGCAGGAGACTTCCTGGGACATCTTCTATCTCACCTTATAGAAAAATCTCCACTGAAGTATGCCATCGTTCGCAGTGCAGTACGCTTAAACCCACTCTATATGGGAAATCAATCAAAGAGAAATTCCTGTGAAACTCGTGGGAATGGGAACAATCCTTCAAAAGCTTGTTTCCATTGGGAGAATTTCCGGTCAGTTTGCTGAATCAGTAAAGAAACAGTGCATCAAGTTGTTTGAGGTTGTTGATCAAAACCTACAACCATTTCATGTTTCAATCCATCACAGGATAGAGTTGACACGTTCTTCTCCAACTTGATGAGATCTTCGAAGCTTTATGAAAAACCTTTGGGAACTCATCAAAATGTTTCTGGTGCTCTACCACAGCCAAGCAGCCATCGAAAAAGGTTTCAGCATCAATAAGCAATTGCTTATAGAAAATCTGAAACCTAAGTCTTTGGTTGCGATTCGAACAATTGTAGACCACATGAGGTATTCAGATAACCTTCCGCGTGTTTTTTATAAATTTCACAGCCTTTCTCCTGCGGCGGCAAGAGCTACATTTTAGAAAGAAAATTTGGGCCAAACAAAGAATTCTATTCCGAATCTGATTTCCTTTATAACTGTCGAGTGGTGGATTTAGAAGAAATTTGAATTTTGTAAGCCAATTTGGAGGAAAACTTGAGGAGAATTGGCAATTAAATTGCAATTACCCTTTTGAAAACACTCATAATTTTTACATCAATCAAATGGCTTCCCGATCTGCCGCCGACATAGATATATGTTAACATCAACCTAGGATCTGTTTCTATAGAAAGTATAGCAAAAAATTAATTAGGAACTAAAACTAAAAATTATATATGTTGACCTGGTGATATTTGGTGTTTGGTGCGATATGTTTAGAACCATACAAGAATATTTTTCATGTCCATTTTAATATTTTATTGATAGATTCAATGCGATTTGTGTGATCCAGTACGCTGGTTCCACGAAAAATGTCTTAGTGTGGAGATTCAGAGCAACAAGCAATTCAATTGTAGTTCGCTCCCAGAAAAAAGGATAGAGTACATCCAGGATTGGGATGAGGTTATTGAGGTAAGTAAAAAAGAACTATTTGTATTAATCTTAATCGTAATCAAAGTGTTATTTGGTACACAATTATTAGGTGTCGGAATTGAAAAGAAAAAGAGAAAAAGAAGATTTTGGTGACAAAAAGAAAGTAAAGGTCAGTAAAAACAATGAAACGATACGCTATTAAGACCCAAAATCTATAACAACGTGATAATTCAATGCTTATCCGTAGAAAAACGAACCAGAGGGGACATATGTTATCAGAAAGAGGACAACGCGAGTTAAAGTTTGTGGTGGATGCAGAGGTGGGTTTAAAGAAATGATGCTGCCACCTTATGACTTGTGTCTGAAAAGGAAAGAAAAACGATTTCGGAAAGGAGAGAAAGCTCCAGATGCTAAACAATATTTAACCTGGGTGCATTACCATCTGGACAAGGGCTGCATGAGAGGTGTTCATAACAGAACATGTGAATTGGAGGCTAAATCTATTATCGTTGCATAAAAAAGTTATAGATGATCTTGAAATCCAGTTTGTGTAAATGTAAACAACAACACATTCCTTGTCATTTACTCGAATCAGCACCCCTCGAATATACGGCGAGCTTTAATTTCTTGGCTTTTGAAACACGCAGAAGGAATATTAATTCGAGGTTTTAATGTTTATTCAAGTATTTTTGTCAAGTTATGCCCAGACAAAAATTCATATTCCTTTGCAGATGATAACACAATTTATGCCTGTGACATTTTTTGATGTAGTACTAGATCGTCTACAAAAGTTGCTAGTCAATTAATTCAATTAAGTGACACTGTTAAACTATTACGAATTCGTAATTATCTGGATACACGCCAGGCATGGTTAGCTTGCAATGGCTATACACTATCATGTTTTAATTACTGCCCAATTATATGTCCAGCTCTAAAAGATCTAGCCGCGAGATTGATTCTGTGCAATTGCAGTCTTTAAGGCAACACTCCTAACTTTCAATGCAAACCAGGATCTTACGTCTCTTCAACGTAGTCCCAATTCACACCATATGCAACAGGCTACTACTTAATGAGGTTTATAAGTCTCTCCATCAGCTTAACCCTGAATTTATGTGGGATTTGTTTACTAACAAAATACCGCACACTAACCTGCGCCGAAGTTGGTATTGATTTTTCTTACTATCTCCTTTCTATTGATTGCTGTATTTGCAATTGGCATTTTTTGGAGAGTACGTAAGAAAAAAAAAAGAAAACAGAAGAAATATTCAAAAAATATTTTGTTCTATAAACTTTTTTATTTGAACAGTTACCTTGATGTAAAAACATCATCAAAAGAAATCATGCTAAGGGAATATTCTGCGTACCTTTGCATGTTAACATAAGAGTGTTACTGAATGACTAAAAAATACAATGCTGTCCGATGTCCGATGTCGTCCTAGGCTGTGAAACTTTAGTTTTTAATATTTTTACATATTTTGTTATGCATATTGTTGTTATTTTGTTGTAAAAACTTTTTTATTTTAGTTCACTTTTGTTGAAACATATTTTATGCTGTTTATTTTATGTTACCATGCCATTTTGTTACTTTCCCCTTCACAGATTGCAACAAAGAATTAGGCGCACAGTGCAAATAAAGTGAAAATGCGCATTTTTGCTGACATCAGCCTTTCGTGGCGTCTCAATCACTACTTAAAGAATCGCAAACATGAAAGATATTTCTAGTTCAATAATCGCCTAAATGCCTTTGACCAACGTTTTACTTCCCACCTTCATGTAGAGATCTAAGTGACTTGTCATTTTCCGTTTCTTGGGCTTCCATCCATTTCTATCACTTGCAGTCAGTCAATGACTCCTAAAGTGGCGTATCGAAAAAATGAAATAAAGCTTGAATGAAGGTCACAACGGTCGTAAATGCCTTTTCATTCCACCATGTGTGATTATAAGACCGTGGACAAGTAAAATAATATTGCTTACTAACTCGATCACAGAAAATTAGTTCGCCAATTTCCAAATATGCTGCTTTTGAATTTACAATAATACACGATTTTTTTTATAAGCAACTGAGGATTTTGGACAGCTCTCAAGTTCCTTATCTTTCACCCAATACTTAGGTCTAAATTTGCTTAAGGGTCGCTTAATTTTCTTCGACTAATTTTCAGTAATTTAGTATGTAGCATAATAACAAGAGGGTTAATAAAAGAGTAAAATACGTTTTTGTTTGTCATGTCTAAATAACATAATCTAACAGAAAAAAACGCTAAAAACTTACAAAATATCAATAGAATAAAATGTTTCCGTCTTCAAATTCTGAAGAAAAAGAGACTTCTTTGTCAGATTCAGAAAGAACGCCGTCAGCAGTGTCTCTTACCTCATCTGGAAGAGAAGTCTCTGTTTCTTTATTAACATTGACGATATAAACAGGGGTCCGGCATACCTTCTGGCTTAATTTTCTCATCTTCCCTACCGTCAGCCGTGATAAGACACCCTTTTTTCTCGAGGATTCTGTACATCATACGAAGAAAGCTCTCATCTTTAGATGTTTTCCGGGTAAGCTTTACCAACCCAATGGGTGATCAAAATCCGGCGGTCATTGCAGGAGAGATCTCGCTCATCATTTCCAAAGTTCAATATTTTCATCATTCTCCAGCCAGATCATTTGTTCTTTTTTATAAACCATTTGAAAACTTTCCCTGCTCCAGCATCAACAAGCTGCCAAAAGTGTGTTCCGATTGGAACACCAAATCAATTCAAATATCTGTTCTCTCTAGAAATGATTAAAATGGCGCCGAATAACGAATATCAAAAGTAGCGGATGCCTTCAGACAAGTTGAGAATTATTCCTCCCGGAAAAATACCTGGGGTCATTATTTTCATTATTTCCTGCAATCTAACCAGTCCAAACTTCCATTACCTCTACATATGTTTCAGACGTCCTCGAATGAAGAATACCAACTGCATGGATGCGTTAAGGGAAGTTGAAATGCATTTCTCCACAGGAAACAGCCAAGGGGGCATTATTATCTAAGGCTGAATTTCTTAGATTATTTTGACACACCCCCCCCCCCCCCCTCCCCCTGCAATCTAACCAGTCAAACCTTCCGTTACCTCTACATATGTTTCAGACGTCCTCGAATGAAGAATACCAACTGCATGGATGCGTTAAGGGAAGTTGAAATGCATTTCTCCACAGGAAACAGCCAAGGGGGCATTATTATCTAAGGCTTAATTTCTTAGATTATTTTGACCCCCCCCCCCCCCCCCCCCCCCTGCAATCTAACCCGTCCAACCTTCCGTTACTTCTACATATGTTTCAGACGTCCTCTATTGAAGAATAAAACACCTGTGGATCATTATTTAATTGAAGTGGATCGGTGGCGCTCATAGTTAACTCGCGCTTTTGGTACTGTTCTCGTTATGTTCTATTGAATCTTATTGCTTTTGGTCATAACCGTAAACCATGGGGGGTCAATATTAACTAGAGGGTCAGTATAATCTACTACACCACGACCATTTTCTTCCATCAAATATCAACTAGTGATCACAAGAATGTCTCTCTATTATTTTCTCTACATAATCCTTCCTCTGATTTCATTAGCATTTCTTTTTCTTCTTGTTTTTCACATTCCGCATGATTCATGTGAAAGAATGGGTTTCGGAGTAACAATCTTGCTCAGTGTCACCGTTTATTTGCTCGTTATATCTGAAAAGTTACCCGAAAAATCCGATGTGTATCCGATGTTGGGGATTTGTTTTATCGTAATTTTCTATATTTTGTGCGGAGCGCTTGGTTGTGCCGCAATTACAACAATACTGGCGAGACGTGTTGTAAGACCTCCAGAGTTTCTTCTTGGTTGGGTGACGAACAAAACTGTGGATAGGAAATGCACTTCAAAATTCAAACCAAAAGTTGAACATAAGTCCTCCTCCTTCCACTGTCTAGCGCAGCCTACGAAACAAGAAACAGAAGAAGCGATTGGAATAAACCACAACGATGGAGATGAGGTTGCTAAGCAAGAAGACTACACCCCACAGTGGGTGGAAATCTGCAGAAAAGCAGATAAAAAGATGTTCATTGTTTTTAACATTTTGCTCGTGGCTGTTCCATTAATTATAATTCTCGTTTTACCAAAATCTGGACTAGCCTGAAATTATTAAACCACTTGAGAAGACTAGCGAACATTTTTTGAATATCTGTACGTAATTTTTTCATTTATAATTTACTTATTTATTATTTACTCAATATCCATTGTATATAAAAATCGTTGGTAGGGAGAGAACGTGTTGGTCTCAAAACTAAAAAAAGCGTATTTCTATTATCCCCAATTTCGAAGAATCAAACTCAAACGCGGATAATAACCCATATACTAACTGTTTATTTCGGGCATTACCTTCGAAAATTGACTTCCTCCACATACTGACTTCGCAAGCTCTGGCTTTACTATGACGTCAATCAATATCCTCCGGTAATGTCCTCATAACCAGTTAGCATACGGTTAGTATAATTTTCAATATGTTTTTCAAGCCAAAGAGAGTCCACAATGTGCGTAGTCTTTTGACTAATGTCCAGATGTCCTTTTTTTACATTTCTTTTTCATTAACCTGGTTTCTCCAAGGTGCTACAGATATTTGTTTTCTTTAGATAGTCCAAAAGTTGTTACGTTGCGAAGAACATTCATCCAATAGGAAGTCAATTAACACCTGATAATGAAACCATGTTTTTTTTTCTCCCAAAAGATCTTATATACGCGTGCGAGCCAGTTGGCTGTGGCGTCACGATTTTGATCACGTGACTTTACCTTAAATTTAAGGCGAAATAAAACCTTTTGAAAAGTTGGATTTGATTCAGAGTTGCTCAGGGAACATTTTAAGCTGTAGTTGTTATTTTGACGTTAATTCTCCTTTAGACAAAAAACACAAATTTATTTGGGTGGTGTCAGGGCCTACATGTCCTTTTTTAACTACTGTTTTTTACTGCTGTTCTTTCATGTAAACATTCAAAAGACATAGAAACGTACAGATAATAAATGAATCCCGTCATGCGTTGCACCCTAAACAACTTTCACGACTCCCTTCGGAGTCTCTTCCCTTTAAGAATTACCGTAACTAGCGTAACTTTGAAATTTTCTATCCCAACTCCCTTCCTTTTTTAGAGTGTGACGCACTGCAAGATTGCACTGTTACTGCAGCGAACAAAAGTTTTCTCCCGGCATCATGTAAACGCCGCTTAAATGTCAGGTATCAAGTGTTCGAGGCGGTGTTTCATGATGTCTGGGGAAAATTTCGAAGAGAACGCAGATGGCCCCGCCCCCCAAAGCTTCCCCTCTGTCACTTGCCCAACAGATATGAGCCCATTAGGTATGCACCCACCCCTTTAAATGGTTAAACTTTCATAAAAAGTTACTGCAGGAATTTTGAAAGTTTCACCGGCCATTTATGATCAGCTTCAGATTTGAGCCTAGAGTCAGACAGGGTGAACATTTTGCATATAATATCAAGGAGAGATTTTTTTCATCTCGGGTGTTGAGTTTGTTTGCGAGAAAATTGAAAGACGCCAGATATATTTACTAGAGTAACCGCCGCTTAACTCGAACATCCACAACGGAAATAGAAATGGTTCGAGTTAACGAAAGTTCGTTTAATCCGGACAGTTCCAGTTAACGGTAGTTATTCAGTGACGCTATTTGCTCCGCTCAAACGCCAAAGAATTTTGGTTCACATTTCACTCTCTTATTCGTGCACTAATTTTTTCCCTTTAAGACATACCGAACTACCCAGGGTCTATTGTAAATTTAATTTGGCGATGGGGTGACAAAAAGATTTGGGCAAATTTAGGGACGGGGCCCTGTGCCTTCATTAAAATCTTTGTTCAAGCATATCTCTGTAACGGTTCGTCGTAGACATATGTTCCTATACATTTTCTTGATCAGCATTTCGAGCTCTAAAAGATGGTTATACTTTTCGTTACTAATTCGTTGATTTAATTTTTCGTGAATTCTCAGTGACTGAGGACACATGCTGAATATGGGCGGCGAGTGACGCCGCCTTGGCGCCTAGTACATTTTATTATCCTCGTTGCACTTAACTGTGTCTGTGCATTGAATGCATGTTGTATTGATTTGAAAACGATAAAGAATTGTTGAAATAATACAGACCAGCTAACTTTCCACGGTCAAGAAACTAATGAAAGGCGCGATTAATAAAAATTATTATAAGTTCAAAATAAAAAAGAAAGAATATTTTCTGGTCCGCATAATTCATGAGCATGAAGCACGCTGAGACTTGCCCGAATGTTCGAAATTAAAATGAGTGATACCCTGGGTAGTTCGGTATGCCTTTAAGGTATTGTTCCCATCCCGATAAAGTCAAATATGCAGTCACATTACTGTTATATCAACATCCATCATCTCAACACCCATCACAAAATTTGGAAGAGATTAGAGACTTTTATATAAAAATGGCTCAATTTTAAGATTTCCTCGTATGTACAAGAATATGAAAACTAGAAAAATATAGACATTTCAAAAACATAATAAAACCCAACAAGAATTGGGTAACGAGGTTACTAGGAAAAAAAATGAACTGTTATTATAAATTTTCAAAAGTAGTTAACAAAAAATTTAACGGTAAAAAATGAACATGTTATAATTCGAGAGAAATATATATAAGATAATAATAGAAAGATAGAAATATACCCTGTCTCTTTGGAAACTCATAGAAAACAATTTCTTAAACATTTTAGATTTATGAAAATTGTGGCACCCCATCAAAACTATTAACAACGTTCATTGATTGGTCAAAAGCTCGATGACGTAACACACAGTTAAGTTCTTTTATGTGATATAATTCCGAATAAATTCTTTTTTTATATTTAAAATGGCGTACTGAGTTGCGGCGAGCACTATTAATAGTTTAGCTTGGGACGCGTAAAAGAGAAAACAATTCCAGAATAAAAGTTCGTTTAATCCTAATCCATTGAAATCATTTATTAAAAAAATTTCAAGAAAAAAACAAAGCAATTATTCTAGTAGACTTGTCAAATAAAGCACCATATTTTACGTGCCATATTTCGTGGATAGATAAAGGTATGGGATGAAAAGGAAGTGGAAAGGTGCAAAATTGGTGGACTTTTTCCACAACTTCGACCTGAAACATCGAGCGATCTTAGATGATCAAATGAACTAATTGGTTTCGGCCCGACACAAAAATATCAAACCATCTATAAAAGATGTATAAGTGAAGATTAAGTGAAAAATAGTGTGAAATTTCGCCACATTTTAGATTAATGTATAAAATAACACCACGGATCTAGTGAATCAGATCGAACTGAAACAAAAGCTGTCAGAAACTTTAATTCTCTTTAGCTGTATAAATCAATCGTTTAAACCGATCATAAAAAAACGCAAACGAGGAAATCAGTCATCAAGATCAAATAACATGATTGGCTGATAAAAAGATAATAATATTTCGATTTCCACGCATGCGCATTAAAGTTAACTGACACAAGTATCATTAAGTAAACTAAAGAAATGATGCATTGACCGTG